>JABUQX010068731.1:5000-37500 GCA_015478945.1 Trachelipus rathkii | reverse complement strand
AAATTCTCTGGTTGAGAGTTGGGGGAGATTAGTTCGAAAGGGAAATGCCCATGCGTTGAAGGCTCGAATCTTTAGTTGTAGGGAGTTTGACTTTAACATTAGTTGATGGTACAGCTGGCACAAATTTATATTGTAAACGTATGTGTGACCTCAAGTTCATGGGGATGCTTTTTTAATCTTAAGAAACCGCCAATTGAGTTGTTGTTAATAAAAGATATAAGAAAATTTTGCATTGTGGAAAAGTTTTTGTTTAAGATATTTATAATCTGAGTGAAGATCATTGGAAAGGGTCCAATGCAGGAAGCCGAGCATAAACAGGAAGTTTTAGGAAACATCATATGCAGTAGTTTTAGGGAGATAAGTGTTATCGAGAAGGAAACGTTTAAAACAAGTTTATCCATAAACCATGTTTAGAGAGATAAAAGGCTAAAACCTGGAAATTTACAGAGAAATGATTTCTTCATGGAAAAACTTCCAATAAGAACAAATAACAAAGGCTTGGTGTATGCGGGACTAGCCTGCAATTTATGATTAAAGAGATAGAAATACAGAAAAATTAGTTCCAAGTAAAGTATAAGTGGGCTTGCGATAAAATAGAAGTAGCAAGTCCACTAATACTTTACATGGGACTAATTTTCTTTAGTTCTATATCCTTTGAATCATAATTGTAATTAATACGAGCGTTTTCGATAGAATAATTTTAGTATTTCTTTGCTTTTAATTTGACCGTTTTCGTTTTTGTTTTTTCCATTTGTGCTTACGCTCGATAAGAAATGCTTCATTATTAGTAATTTAGTAATTTCCTGTTTCAGGGTTTCACACTTTCTGGAAAGTCAGGGAAAAAATCCGTCAGGGAAGGTCAGGGAAGCGTTCGTTTCAAAATATTCTGGAAGTCAGGGAAAATTCAAAAAAAGTCCGGAAATTTAAAATTTTCAAAACATTTAAGAATGATCCGATGGACCAAGTTACATATTTTTTAAATTTTTTTTCCCTTACTGTATAATTGTGGAATTGAGAGATGTATTTGATAAGTGAAGAAAAGGATGGGCGGAGAACGGACATCCCATAAATCTACCTCTATCCTGTTTCTTTCTATTTTTTAGTTTACTATTTACCTACTATTCTTCCTATTTTGTCCGTAGAGGTTGTTCAAGTTCATCCTTCCGATTGAAAGTGATTGGTATATGGATGTGTTTTAAACTGTATGACTTATGACTTAATCTGTTTATATCTTTCTTTTTAGGGATTTTTTACTTTTTGAGGTGTTTTTTTTTTTTTTTTTGAGGTTTGAACGAAGTGATTTTGGATTTTGTGGCAGTTGACAGCCGAAAGTCTCTCAACACCAAACCATTACAAAATGTTTTTGTTCAAACCAAAGATGTATTTCTTAAAATGCAAACTGGCTTTTTTTTAAAATGCTTTCCTTAGAACGTGAATCATTTTAAGGAAAGTTCCAAATTCAGACCCACCTTGGTCCATTCCTGTTGCACAGATTTACAATGTCTCGTTCTAAATATTATGGAAAATTTCTTAAGTCCAGTAAAATGCCTGCTACAACAACTAAGCTTTTGTATTAGATTTACATGACAAAGACAATTTGCGTGATGTAAAGGTATTAATCTTGGATTTTAAACAAAAAAAAATCTCAAAGAAGTCACTTCGAATGAAAGTAAATCCTAAATTCAAACTTAAAATGCCAGACTGTGCTGATCAAAAATGACAGAAAAGATATTAGAAGATGTCCTCTGAAGTACACAAGCCTGATCCAATGCTCTCATCATTGATTCCTAGTATAATTTTCATCAGCCAGAACAAGGAAACAAAGATTTGCTTTATTGCTAGAGGTATTGTACACCAATAACCGAAAACTCTGTTTTGCAGTGAAGCTCATTCTACCCTTGAATTAAAATTCAAAATATTTTTGGATGGTGACTTGTCCTTCTAAACGACTTGATGAATTTTTTTCTTCTATAGTACCTGGGGAACCAAATCAATGTATGCGGAATTGTGGCAAATTATTTAAATTAGGACTGATATTTTCCCATGGAAATGCGACAGTGGAAGGAGGGTTTTCTGTTAAATAAAGCAATTTTAGTAAAGAATCTGAAAAGAAACATAGTCTGATTTCTCAAAGAACAGTGCACATGCCATAAGATCTTATGAAAGTATTCATAAGTTCCTATCACTCAAAAAATGTGACAAATGTAAGAGCTGCCCAAAGGAGATATGAAGAACATCTCAAAAAAAGAAGAAAATTATTCATACAGATCAACAGATCTATAAACTTTGAAGAGCAGAGAAAGATGATAAAACTGAAAGCTTTGACAGGAAGACCGCATAAAATTCAAAAATTTAGATGCTTGAGAGGAAAAAAGTTTAACCTAAAATCTCCCCATTTAGACTTTTGTGATCACAGGGGCGTTTATACACCTAGGTATTAATGGTTTAGCTTAAATTTATTTTTCTTTTTGAATAAAATAAAACTGTTTGCTTTTGGAAAAAAATAAAAAAAGTGCGTTGGACGGCTATGGGGAAGGTATAGATCGATTACAAAAAAAAAATATATTTTTTTTAAATTTCATCCATTTATGATGAACAATTTTTAAATAAATTTCCAATAATTTAATGTATGAGTGAGTAAATAGTCTGCAATAATGATTAATAGATATTTTATAACGCCAAAAATAACGAACTCGCTGGTCAGGGAAAATTTGCGAATTTTGGTCAGGGATAGTCAGGGGAATTCAAATTTAAAATTACAGTGTGAACCCTGTGTTTTAACGACCGCGATTTCGTGCTTGGTTTACTTTTGTTTTTAAACAAATTGAACAGCTGTTGTGATGGAGCACGTGAGTTTGTATATATAAACAGAAAATTAAAAAAAATAACAAATGATTATATTACAAATAATGGATCAACTATTTGTGATGGAGTTTTATTCCATTTGGAAGAAATTAATTAAGCCTGATTTTTGAATGAAAACATTCACCAATTTCAGACACCGAACAGCCGCCTTCTTGCTTTGTTTACATTTTTTCGTAGGAACGTGTTTAAATTCGGCAAGCACGGGAAATAGCAACCTTTACCGAATTGAGAAAATTCCTTACGTTTGGTGAGCATTTTCTTACGATTTTGTCGGTAAGTTTGACAAAAAACGAACGCAAACTCGAGCATTTCTTACGTTTTTCGTAAGCACAAATACAAAAAAGAAAAACGGCATAATATATATATATATATATATATATATATAATATATATATATATATATATATATATATATATTATATTATTATATAATATATATATATATTATATATATATATATATAATAATATATATATATATATATATATATTATATTATATATAATATATATATATATATATATATTAATTTTTAAAATTATTTTTTTTTTAATTAAAATTGGAAAAATTTTAATTACGTGAAGCAGGGTTATCGGCCTGGGCACCGCTACAATGTAGAGAATAATATGGGTCATTAACCAGTGCTTCGATATATATATATATATATATATATATATATATATAATATATAATATATATATATATATATATAATATATTATATACTAATATATATATATATATATATATATTATATATATATATATATATATATTATAAGGCCTCACATTTATAGGAGTAAAAGTATCGGTATCGGGTATCGGGTATCGGCAAAAATTTCAGTACGGTATCGGCATCGGTATCGTCGGCGATACATGTATCGGCGATACTTGTATCGGTATCGGTATCGGACGAAAATTTTGGTATCGGTATTGCACACTTAATATATATATATTATATTTTTAGATTATATAAAAGATATATAAACAGTTGATATTTTATATATTTTCAATTTATATATATATATATATATATATATATATATTATATATTAAATATATATAAAATAAAAAAGTATATATATATATCATATATATATATATATATATATATATATATTATCATCATCCTCCTATCCCCAGATTGGGGGTGAGGTGCGTAGCATACACCGGAACAGAAAAGTAGTAGAACATGACGCAAGTCGAATAGAAAGACCCCCTTTATACCCTAAGTGAGAACTCGTCGCAGTCGCAAAAATCCACCCTAGAGGTTTCATAAGACTGTGAATGACCATCACTGTGGTATCTCGTCAGTGTGGGGTTCATCCCCTGGGCAAATTGGACCACAACCATGCCCCCTCCACAAAAACCCCGCCATTCACTCCTGTTATGCACCTATCCAATCATTTAGGTCCCCCAACACAATCAATCTGAAGCTCCTACTCACCCCATCCAAAACATCATTCAGATTATCCCAGAAAATCGCACTCTTCAACATCACCCTAAGATGTACCATACGTCACAACCACACATACCTTGACCTTTTCAAACTTAAATTTAAACATTAGGATTCTAGTACTCACCCACACAAAATCTACCACAGCTCTGCTGTACCACAAGTCTACTCATTTCAGAATTTTGTGCAACCTCCCTTCTCTCCCCCTCTCATTATTCCTTTCCACACCAGCACAAACACATTTCACACCACACCACTCATTTTCACCATTTCCATTCATCTTTGTTTCAGTCACAGCGTTGAAATCAAATTTGCCCTTTCTAAATACACTCACTCTCTCTTCTCTTCTTTTAACATTTATTCCTCTGCATATTCCATGTACCCCATCTCGATTCATTGATCTTTTCGCGAAAAATAGATGTCCGCTTACGGCGATTCACAAAACCTTCTCCTAGGCATGCGATTAGCAATTACCTTTAGCAAATTGTGTTATTATAGTATTATAATATTATATATATATATATATATATATATTATATAATAGTGAATAGTTTGCGGATATATTATGGTTGATAAACCAATTAAACTAAATATTAAATATTAATATTGTGATGTATAGTGCAATTAATATATTTATATACTCATCAGTCTAAAATTACATCCAACTCGCAAATACTCATTTTATAATAGAGGGAAATTAATGTGATAACACAGATACCAGATCAAAATACATGAGGGCCGGGATACCTCTGTATATCCGATACTCTATTTTTTTATATTTCTGGGTGGTCTGATAACCGATACTCGATCTCGATGAGCCTCGATTTAAACATTTAAATCATACGTTAATAATAAATACACAGGTGAGATTAGATTTTAAATAGCATAGTATTATAACTTTGAGTATTGTACTGCTATCAACCTCAGGATTTGTTCATATCCTGTCGCAACGCTCATCTACCGTTTTATTCTTTACTTATTAGTTGGTTGTTGCCCAAGTAATACTGCTATATGTTATAAAATTTAAGTAATTAAGTATCTTTGTCTATAAAAGGATATTACAATAACTAGTTCGAAATCTTGAAATATTAAATATAAAAACATTTTTTATGTTTTTGTTTCCTGGTTTTATATTCAACGATAAAAAGTGATTACCATTCCATTTTCCAGCTTATATTCACTCTTGATAAATGGAATTCAGTTGTACTCATTAGAAGCTCTCTAGCTACAAAAGCCATATTTATATAGTTTTAAAAATTAATGTACACAAAAAATTATACTCTCCACAGATATCTCTTTAAACTAGATCATACCAATATCACAAATGTTAATAAAAAAATTTACTTTCATTAAATCAGTGAGATGAGAGAGACTAAAATATCAAAAGAATAGCAGCTAATTATTCACAAGCCTAGCATATGTTAAATGAATTAAAGACTACTTAGCTCCTTATAAAAGACTATAAGTAGATATGTCATAACTCAATATACGTTCAATATCTACACACTCTCTCCAATCAACTTGATGACTAGCACAAAACACACTCGACTGATCTCTTCACTTCTAGTATCCTGTACGAACTCAAGATTGATCCTTGTTGCCTTTTGGGTGTTTTGCATTTCCACCACACTAAAATCGCTTCGCTCTCGACTGATGAGGGAGGGACTGATAAATATTTGCATTGGCAATTCTCAGCTGAATAAGACTTAATTGCACAAACCCGTGTGAATGTCGTGATAGGTGCATACGGCTATCTCATTATTGGTTATTTCTGTTAGAGAAATTTGTATCTCCTCATTAAATTGTTACCGCAGTCTTAAATGTTACAAGGCTCAGATATATACAAACAGATTGCAATACCCTTTTACGAGTATTAACTGTCTATTTGCTCTCCATATGATGAACTGTTTCTCTTCTTCTATAGAGCTTATTTTACTCGGAGATGAGAGGGTGTCTAAGAAAAACCTTGTGTGTTTTTCCTTATCTCATGAGTGAGAATGAGATGTCAATGCATATTTCGGGCCTATAGAATACTTATAAGATGATCTAATCATCATCCAAAACTCATCCACACTTCCATACTCTACAGAAAGCTCTACTATTATTTTCATGAAAAGGCCACCATCATGTTAACTATCTATAGTTGACTGTTGCCGGTGAGTTGCTGATTAAGAGGCTTCGACTCTTGTGAGAATCTTTTTTTTTTGTCACATATAGCGTACCAAGCTCCTTACTATGAGTTTTATTGCCATTTTAATGCATTATGTAAAGAAATTAATGATGGTTCTAACCGTTTACGTGATAGATGTCATTTTTGTGGGGTTACAGCTAGCTTAAGAAATTCTCCTACATTAGAACCTTATTAATATTACTGAAAACTAAGTTTATTATATATTACATACTCAATAATGTAAACTAAATAAATAATTTTTGCTTATTTTTCTGATTTTTTATTTGTTTTATATTTATAGTATTTTATTATGAGACAGATTCCAAATTAATATATATATGTTTTTTTTAAGCATACGACCAATTTATTATTATGTTTAACGACTCAGGATTATAAAAATTAGTTAAATGTGCATCATTCTCATTATTGTATGGCTAGTTATACCTGGATCATCGCGCTGAGAAAAGTTACAGTTGCTCATTAGTGTGGGTAAGATTGTCAATGCTTTAAAGTAAAACTGAATTTATTATATTATTATAATTATATATATATATATATTATTATATAATATATATATATAATATTATATATATATATATATTTATATATTAATTATATTTTTATTATATAATTTATATTATATATATTAATAATATTATATATATAATATTATATTAATATATTTAATTAATATATATATATATATATATATAATATATTTAATTAGTGATGCAGCAGTAATAGTCATATATTTTTATATTCGCAAACGAATCGCGGTAATTGCGTAGATGTTTATTGATATATTAATATAATATTATATATATATATATTATATATATTATTAATATATTAATATTTATATATATATATAAATTATATATATTATATAATATTATATATATATATATATTATAATATATATAATTATATTTATATATATATATATATCAGAGGCTCGACTTCTCTTTAGCACTCGTGGCTTAACTCGTGCTCAGCATACGATAGTTTAGACTTATGTTAAAAAGTTTTCTCATCTGAAAATTTGGGACTCTCATGAAGTAGTATCTCATGAATGAGAGTTTGGTCTATGTCTATATTAATTGCGAAAACTTATGGTCTCGAGTTATATTAATGAAATTAAACTCCATTTGAGTCTATTATATTAAATATACCAAACGATTATGGAAAAAAAAATATTATGAAACAAAGTAGGATTTATAAAGAGACGATGACCCATTTAGCCAAACGGAAGCTAAAAAACAAAATGAATATAAATTGTCTTTTAAACTCTTATATTAGACAGGATATTTACATTAGGTGTAACCTAATATCCGGCTGCCTCAATAAAGTAAAGGTGGGATTTATTTTACTCACACTGTTTGATCTCCAGATCAGAAGATGATATTATCTTTGAATGAGGAAGTATCATCTATAATATTTATAAAATGATATTTCTTGTCTTGTTTAAATTTATAAGTTTAGTTAAATGGAAGTGAAAGAGATTAATATTTATAAAATAATTATTTTTAAATAATAAATACATAAAATATTTTAAAAATTTACTTAAAAATTAATTTAAAACATATTATAATAAAAACCATGATTTAAATTTGATAAATATATACAATGTTAAATTAAGTTAGTACTAATAATGAACATTATTACATATAAGGAATAAATATTTTAATATAGGAACTCAGTAAAACCACATATTATTATTATATATATTACTATATATTATATATATATATTATAATATATATATATATATATCTATTATATATTATATATATATATATATTAATATATATATATATATTAATATATTAATTAATATATATATTAATTATTATAATATATGGAAGAAATATATATATATAATATAGTAAATTTTAATTCATGTTTAAAATGATCATTAAAGTGTGCTTATGAGTTTTCAGATAGCCTCATTATTAAAGTGAAGTCTATTTATTTTTACACGCATAGCAGAGAGTACGAACACGAATTATACGAGAAAGGAGTAGTAGAGATCAACTGAGAAACTCAGAGTAGTTTAGTAGGAGTGAGATGTGGTGTCCAACTCAAGCAGGAATCACCACCAACTATTGCATAGAAGGGCAATGACTGATATTATAACTATAGTGATGATTGTTATTATATATATATTTATGAAAAAATATGAATTATGGAGCTATATATTAGATAAATAACAGCTTATATTTACTAATACCATACTCAACTCAGACAAGTTTTAGCAAAAGTAAAAAAAAGTAATATTATATATAAATTGATATATAGATCTAATCAGGCTATATAAGTATACAGAGTACTTACACTTCTTGTATAGGAAATAATATTTCCGGTAGTATCTCTGAGCCACAATAGAATACAGATCTCCAATTAAGTTACCAGATGAGTGACGGTTCCACGCAGGGACCAATACTCGAAAGTATAGTCAACACAACCACGCACACGAAATAGTGACTTTTCCCAAAACCTCCGACCTTAAAGTAGTGAGAGAATTAAGAGTCATATTATCTCACACTCTCCTCAGTATTTCTAATTAACATTATTTGGTCTACCCTTATATGTTGATTGGAGATACTCTCCGAGTTAAGTCTATAAGCTCAGAGTGTACTTCGTGCTCTAGATTCAATACATATGCTCCACAGTTATATTCTTGCTCATAGACGCACATAAATATCTGTGTGATGAGAGTCTGATAGTTTCACTATATAATATCAACCATTTAATAAATAAGTGCTCACAGGCTATAGTTGAAGTTAGTCAACCTTTCCTCACATTCGAGATAACTCTTCTCTAGAAGACAGGTGCATTGAAAGATAGATTTCCGGCTGATCATAAGTGTGATATTCTTTCTTTGAGTTCCGGTGGTGGCAGTCAAAACATTTATGGCAACCATTATAATTAGATCAACCATAGAGCTTGGGATAGAGCTATACAGCTCAATTTGTGAGTAACTGTAGGTTTTTTTCTTATAATATATTCGGTTATAGTGATATATTTTACTCATCGTTTCTGTACGTATTTATATAATTCATCTCTCTTCTTTCATTCATCTGCTCTCTGCTTCTCTTTATCTCATCCTACTCCTGTATCCTGCTGCTGGCATCATCTTGCTCAGTGAATATCTGTATATTGAAATACTTTGTAGAATGTATAGTTATATATTTGGTAAGATTGATTATTCGTTTTTTCCTTTTAATGGGTTTGTCGTGTAAATTAATAGACTAGTTTATCATGATATGAAGTTATTTTCAGCTATAGGAAACACCAATTAGTGGATCACTCAGATATTTAATCACTTGTTCAATATATGTGTTATACAATAAAAACTTGCCTTTTTATAATGGGGATTCTATAAGGAACGTCTGCAATAGAGTTAAGAATGTCATAATATAACAGAACCAATGAAAATATCAGGTTATTTATCTAGGCTATTACTAGTTTTTAATTACTAATTAATTTATATAATTCTTTTTATAAAACCCTATCATTTCATTTGATAGATGCGTTCTAAAAATGTCATTTTGAAATTATATGCACTTATAACATTCACTTGTCCTGGCAGTAATTCCAAATATAAAGAGGTCACTGAAGATAGTTATCTATTGTTTATTGAGCATACTCTTAATATAAAGTCAGTGTATAATCTCTGTGATGACATCATAAACATTTTTTCATTTTATATATCGTGCACTTGCTGTTGTATTCTATCTGTAGTTATTTCTTTCTAGTTTGTTATGTTGGAGTTCCCATTGTTTTCATTTAAGTTTGAAACGAATAATGAAAGTTTTATAACATACAACTGGTTTTCTCACTTAGCAAGACTTTTATATATTATATAATATATACTTTCTTACTCTGACTTAATTCTTTCTTACACTTTAGAATTAGATAAAACTCATCACACCGACAGCACAGGTTAATACATTGCGTGGTGATCCGGAGCCGGAGCCGTGAGGTGCCTCTTGACAGTTAGCTATCAAGAAAATTTGAGACACTCCTGTGCAAGAAGAATTTCTTTAAAAGAAATTTATGTGAGAGGTGTGATAGTGATGACCGAGAAGTGACTGTATAAGTTTTTTGAGAGGCGACTGTGAGGGCTTAGGAGGCCGTATAACAGTTATCGGCGAGCGAAATCTAGTTGTAGCTCGAGGTATCTCTTGTAGCCCTCTTGAGAATCTATAGGTCAGGAACCAGAGAGTGAGAAAAATCTTTTAAGCAGTGTGGTATCACATTATGAAGTCCACGGTCAAAAATCGAGGCTCACTCCACACACAGGCACGCAAAAAAAAAACAAAAACACAAGATAAGACTCACCATGGGTTCCTCGTACATATTTAGGATTAATCTATTATAATATAAAAACCCGAGTTTTTTTTTTATAATATTATACTTTAATGTACGAGGTTTTTTGTCTATACTATCAGCACTATATATATTATAATATATATATATATATATAATATATATATATATATATATATATATATATATTATATATATATATATATATATATATATATATATATAAATAATAATATATATATTATATATTAATATATATAATATATAATTAATAATATATTAAATATATATATAATATATGTATATACTAATATATATATATATATTATTATATATATAATTAATATATATATATATATTATATATATATATATATACTTAATATTAATTATTATAATATATATTAATATTATAATATATATATTATTAATATAATATATTAATAATATTACTAGGTTAATATTAATATATATATTATATAAATATATTTATTATACTATATATATATTATTATATATACTATATAATATTATATATATATATATTTATATATATTATATATTATTCTTTTTCCCTAAATTAGCTTATGTATATTTATTATTATCAATATAATTATAAAAAGGTTACCCTTATATATGAGTACTATTACTGCAGTAATAAATTTAATATTAATAATATAAAGTTATAAATATTATATATCACTTAGAAAATAATCAATGTCATAACTTATACCACAAGATCGAAAACACGCTCAATGTACTTGAAATAATTACTCACTCCTGAGATAAAAGTATTAATACATTTTGATCAATATATGTAATATTTAACACATAAGTTGATGGGATAGTCAGCAGTTATCGATCATACACGAAAGGGTTTACCTAATACTATATTATACTACAATGTGGGATACAATACATATCTATACTGTAGAATCCTAAATTAATGGTCACGAACTAATTTAATAATACGCATCATCCATAGGACATTATTGCTTGCACAATTGCTAAATAAAAAAACATGAGAATCAGAACAGGTTTAAAAGTAGGATAATTCCTTGGTCTGTGAAAAATGGTTAAGGTCCCTCGATAGTAACTTATTTGAAGCTTTCACCTCAAAAATCCATTGTTATTTACTATGTTCATTGAGTGTGAATAAATATTCAAAATACAATTGATTAATAAATAGATCAGTTATAAATTTTTATGCGCCATTTTTTCGTCGGCCAGGAGCCAAGGTATTTTTAAAATGCACTTCTCGTGTCGGGAGACTATTGTTGTCATTTCGAATACATAGATTAACGATGTACCTTTAACCACGGATAAATATTTGTGTAAAAATAGTTAGACTAGAAGAAGCGGATAAGCCAGGTATAAGACACACTAAGATCATAAATAAGACTCTCTGCTTGATAATTGGGACTCTCTGCATTTAAAAAATGGATGCTTACTAACACAATTGGGCAAAGGCTAAATTATTTGCCAATAATATGTGAGGATATTTGAACAGAAGATAAAACCAATATTTCTAAAACTGTTAGCAGTGAAAGTATAGCCGAGACGAATCCGATAAAATTTCTTCACGCGAAGGCATATCCTATGACACCGCTCTCAGTTTACTGATCTTTGTTACAGAGATGTAATGCCTCCTCGCGTGTATTGCACACTAACAAGAGGCATCCGCTAATTATATTATGTTTTCTTAGGTTGTAATGTGGATCACACGAATCAAGATCTGCATGAGATCTTATACATTGCAGACCAAATACGCAATTTAATGTGTATTAGGGTATGCTCGTGGAGTATGCGGGCACAACAAGCGGATGGTGTATAAACGTTTATTTATATGTTATCTAGATTATTTATAATTGAATAGACAAAATGAAGATATATCATATAAGGTAATAAGTTATTTTCAGGAATATGTAATATTTGATAACTATAAATGTAAAGACTCACTATATAGTTTATCACCGTACGACTAGTATATATATATATATATTAATCATTAGCATCACTATAAGAGATGTTAGGAGTTCAACTTAAAGTTAGATTGCTACGTGATTATGAGTCCTATCCTACAATAACTTACATATATTAACAGTGAGCTCAATATAAATTAATTATATAAGCCAAGCGAGTCAATTAATAGCTCAAAAGCGTGCAATCGTATACCTCTCTTAATATAATAATGAGTAGCAGATTCTTAAGATTTGAAGTGAGCTGGGAAATATAAGTGGTACAATCCTTATAGGTTACAATATAGAGACAAGATTGGGGATAAGTACATGTTTTATTGCTTCTAATAAGGCTTCTTGACTCAATCTAAATAGATAATTATAATTATAAGTTAAACAGATAGAGTTCATGAGCATATTTTGTCACTGAACTTTCTCTCTCCGGATAGTCTCACTAAGTGATGATATACAAATCGAAACCCTCGAAAAATTATTATTAAAACACCCACACTTTACAACAAAAAAACTTTCAATCAGAAACATGACTGAAGGGAAATTTATTTATTATAGATGAGAAGATATAGATTTTAGCATTAATGATACTCAATAAAAATATAATTACTTAAAAAGTAAATGGATAATATTTATTTGTATAACTGAAAATAATAATTGATATTTTGTCGGCCATCTTTGTATACAATAAATGCTATTCTCGATAGAACTGAAGATACTGATATATAATAAATAGCTAGGATGTCTATGTGATGTAATACATATGACCAATTGAAATATAATAGTAATGAAAACAACTCTAATTCGAATACTACTGGTCGGAGATTTTAGGATAGGTTGTTTCTCCATGTGTGATCTCACAAAGTTCAGTTATACAAGAAATTATCACTCTTCTTGTAAAAGTTTATTCCATGATCACAGACAATGAAATATGAGTGAAAAGAAGTCAATTAAAAAATTGTCTCACAGATAATGCTGTGTGTAAAAAATTTTGGTGTAGTGTCTAGAAATAGCAAGGAATATGAGACAGCGCTGAAAAATATTAATATAAATTAGTGATCAACCATGCGTATAATCGTGTCTAACTAATCCAAATACACATTGTCAAAACCTTTAAAAAATTACCTCTCACTAGAAATAAATTAAAATATAGGTATATATAGTAATTCCATAATAGGTGAATTAGTATGAGTAAATTAATGAAAAACTGACCGGAAATTTCTAAAGTAGTTAAACTAAGTTATAGAGAGGCAATCCATATTGTTATCCTATAAAATTTTGTCACAAGATGCCTATTGCTCATCCACATAAATTACTACACTTTTGATTACTCCTAAGTCAGTGATGTTGATGAGCTTATATTTTCTGTATTTATAAATAATAATTATAATCGGATCTAAGGATACATCATGTTAAAGGAGGATTTTATTGATAAAGTTTTATTTTTTTAAGAACAATTGTTTTGGAATATAAAATATTATTATATATTACATATCGGTTCGGGGTAATCATTGATTCAAATAGTAGAAAATGTATTTTATAAATTATTAGAGTGATATAATATGAAGTTGATTATTATAATAATAATATATATATATTAATATATATATTATATTAATATATATATTAATAATTAATATTATTATATATATATATATTAATATATATATATATATATATATATAATTATATATTAATATATATATATATATATATATATTAGTATATATATATTATTATATAATATATATATATTAATATTAATATATATATAATATATTATATTATATATAATTAATATATAATATAAATCAATTATATTTATTAATGCGAAGTAAATCTACCTCTTTCACTATCCACTCTGAAGTATATAATAGGTGATATAAAATAATATTAAAATATTAAATAATAAATTTATATCGCTAATAATATCGTAAAAAATAAAATGAATCTTGTTTATATAATTGTTGATATAAATAATAGAGTATTAACATTATGGTGCGAGACGTAAACTCATATAAAGTTCATGAGGGAAATTTTATATTTATAACCTCTCTTAGTGAAATTAAAAAACTGAAGAAAAATAATAATTTATAAAATGTTGTGGCAGTGTGCAAGTTTTACAAAAAATATATAAGAAACATTGGAGAATCTACTTAAATAATTAGTCGATCTACACGCACATAAAAGAATGATACAGGCAAGATATTTTGTTACTTCATATTGTATCATAAAGTAAGCAATTATATATTATTTTTATAAATTTAGGAAGAAAGTTAATATATTCCTTTTCTTCTTTAGTATATTTCTTATAATAATATTCTTATTTCTATTAAATAATAACTATATGTGATTTTTAATTCTATAAATAGTTAACATAAAGATGTATATAATTTAATAACAAACATTTTAATATTCATTATATTAATTACCATCTAATATTTATATGTAACTCAGAAATTTAAATGATTTCTTAATAATCATAGTGAGAGAGTGGATTAGAAGGAAATTAAGAAAGTATAACTAGAAGGTCGGTAGAAGCGCGGAAGTCACATATGGTTCATACTCTCTATACTAACTCGGTCTCGTCGTCCTGATTGCTCTCTCTCTGGTAACTTCTATACTAATCGCCTTCGTCCTCTCTCTGTCTAGTCCGTCTCTCCTCTCTCTCTCCCGGAGCGGAGTCTCTCTGCGTGCTCTCATGCTGCTCTCTCTTCCGTGCTCGGTATTAAATAACTTTATCTTCGAGGCCGTGATTCAGTCGAGAGTCGTAAGCCGGTTTTCAAGAATTTCTGCCCACGCTCCGCCTCCCTAAGATCCGATCCTTTCGACCCAAGCATCCGCAGCAGGGCAAAGCATGAGCGATGGCAGGAATCTTACACATATTCGTCGTTTGACATAAAAGGGCGGCGTAATGCGGATGTTTGAGCTAATATTTTCAAATCCAAAAACATGTAATCATATTTTTTAAATATATATGCAATAAAATTTGTACTTAGCTTTATTATAATATTTTAAGTTTTTTAACAATAAAAAGTTATATCCTAATATTTCTATATTAATTCTACTTCATTGTAACTTTTTAAAGTTTTTCCTTCACCGTATTTTCATCCTTCAAAAGGTATTTTTCATTATCTAAGTTATATTATCTATTAATAGATGACATTCCGTCACTTATTTACTATCTCTATCTCACTCTCTCTACTCTCTCTCTTTACTCATCTCACTCACTCTATCATACTCTTACTTACTCTACTCTCTCTTCATTAATTCTGCTAACTACCTCTTTCAGTGTCCAATTCTCACACTTTTCTACACTTTGCTAACGCCTACATAATAACAAACATGTTATGTCACTCAAAAACTTATACACTAGTCATATCACTTCATAATTATAAATTCAATGGTAACAGAGATATTATCATTAGAATAATTGATTAATAAACATTTGTTTAAAAATTCTCCTATTTACAACGGTGTAAAACGTTGGCAGATTCACTTTGTTATGGTGTGGATATTATGCTAGTTCTAAACATATTATTCCACTCAAATAATTGTAGATGGGAACCAAGGTATTGGATTATGATACGTACTCAGAGGCTTACTTAATATTGTGAGTTATGTTAAATTGAATGATATAAGATTATAAAATGACACGTAGGCACCGTATCATTTATATGTAGAATGTGTAAAACAACTCACCTAGATAATGTTGAGCTAAGAGGATAACAAACGTAACATAGTGAGTCAATTCCTATTGGCTATTTCCAAGAATATGTCGAGATGCAACGTAATCATCATATGATGACTGCCACTTACAAAATATGGAAATGTAAAAGAGGCATCTCTCATACCCAAGATTATTCCCCATCCAGAACCCTACAGTTCCTCATAATATAATGAAAACTACCCTATTATATTCTTAACCACCCCTATTTCTGTATAGTAAATTACATTATTACTGGAACGTCTCCATAACATAGAACACAATTTTATAATAAGAGAAGAAACCGTGGTACTGTTTATCCTTCATAATAAGTTTACTCGATGACACAGCATAAGCATAGTGTATATTAGAAATAAATAGTTGGAGTTAAAATTACTATTTATAGTAGATATATAACTCAAAAAATATATAAAATGATACCCGATTCCACTTTTTACATTAAATAAAATAGATATAAATAATATATGCCATATAGCACATAAATAATATGTTATATTATTATAATATATATATTTATAATATATATATATATATATATATATATAATATATATTATAATTGATTGTAAATCACCAATCCTACTCACGATGTATTTGATTGATATAAGTTCTGAATGAAAGCTCTACAAAATACTTTAATTTTAGTATAAGCTCTGTGTATTAATTAAGAGATAGAAATAGTATCAGTTCTATATGTTTTATATAATTTAATGTAATATATGGAGGGGGCGTTTCCTCCAGTAAGGTGCTCTAGCTGTTTGCAGAAAGACACGTCAACAACTGAACTATATTAAAGAATAAGATTATGGTTTTTCTAAATAGTAATATTATCTACTTTAAGGATTATGATAGACGGGGATTTATTATCTGTTATACCGCAATAGAGTTGTGGTTTTGACACGAACAAATTGTGGTCACGTAATTATTTAAATAGTTATAGAAAAAAAAACTTTACACTTGTATTTCCTCATCTTACACTCGTTATTTAGATCAAAATGTAAGAGAGCACTATATATTATATAGCACTAAATTTACAAACATCTCTGTCTGTATATCAAAAAATTATGAAGAGGGCTCTGTGATATTACTCTCGTTGCTGTCGTATAAATCATAATCAGTGTTGATTACTCACACTATTATCTCGTTTACCGTTACTTGATTATTTCTCAGTCATCTCTCTTTCTACTGACTCTACGTTATTTCTATTCTTCAAATAACTTTAAATTATGTGATTTCATCCTTAAAGTATCTTATACATACATGGATTATTTTTTGAACAAGTCATATTATATAAATTATATTTATTAAGGATCTAAATAAAATAAATATATAGTGAGTTTATATATATATATATATATATATATATATATATATATATTATATAATATATATAATATATAATTATTATTATAATAATAGTTAATATATTAATATATAAAGTGGTATTCTCAGATCATTTTTTAAATATAAATACATATTTTTTAGAGTTTGTCATAGTTTTTGAAGTTAGAGTAAATAAGTGATTTTTAGTATATTTGAGTTTTTTTATATATATATTATATTTATACTTTTATGTTATAATTATATTTTATAAATTTATATTAATAAAATAATATCTAATGATTTTATATGCAAAAGGTCAATACTCGAAACCAAATATTATTTTTCTACTTAATCGGATGATCAACGTTCTAGATAATACATTTGGAGCCATGAGGGCATACGATGGCTGGGCCAGATAATTTGGGCTAAATATATATTTCTTTTTTCTACTTCTACAACTAATCACACTAACCTCATTTCACCCACATACTACTATAACCACCCACTACATATATTTATATCTATATATATATATATAATATAAATATATTATATATAAGTATATATTATATATATATATATATTATTATATATATATTATATAAATATTATAAATAATATATATATATTATTATATATATTAATATATATATATATATATATATATATAATTATAATATATTAATATATTAATTAATATATTATATATTATATTTATTAATATTAAGTGACACCTATCTCATATATCGGTCAGATCAGGAATACGCTACACTGTAATATATATATATATATATATAATATATATTATATTATATATAATATTATATATTATATATATATATATAATATTATAATATATATATATTATTAATATTAATTATAATATATATATATATTTAATAATTAATATATATATATATATTTATATATATAATATATATATATATATTAATTATAATATATTAGTATAGCAGGTTTTTCTCTCTCTTTTCTTTTCTAGAAGATGATGAGCTCATTTAGATAAACTGTTGGCTATTACATCTGTGACTTAAATCCCTTCACGAAATATAATGTGAAAGAAAAGATAAGCATTAATTGAAAAATTGATGCATGGTGTGCATTACCGTAATATGTTGCTTCTTATGAGTAATTTATTAGGGATATAATTGTGTTATAAAGATCCAAATTTATCAATAACAGTACTATGATCTATAAAATGTACTCAATTTAGATTGCTATAAATAAAATATTCATTTTGTAGGTGCCGTACATTAGTTCTAATTAAAAGTGTCACTAAGTTATTAATTTACACTATTCATTATTATTGATACTTTATATATATATTTTCTCGAGAGAATTTACGGGGATGTAAGTCGAGTTAATCGTTATATATGTAAGATTAATTTTATTCACCAGGATATTCAGACAATTGGTTTAAGCTCACATTATAGATACCAGGGATATACTATATATGGGTATTAGTGACTGCTATACATGATGTATTAGTGTATATATTAATATGATTAGGTATTTGAATATTAAGAGTAAGCTCCAAATCATATTTTCATGAAAAGATAAAAATAATAACACGATGAACAAAAGTACTTTTTTAAATGCTCAAAAGTTTATAAGCAAGTTTTTGGCTATAATATATTAAAGCATGACTTATTATTTATTGGTGAAATATTAGTATGATCTATATGATCAAGTAATAATAATAATGTCTTTTTTATAATTTAACTTCGTATAATTATTAACCTTCAAATAATAAAATATGTAATATAAAGTTATATCTACTATGTGTATATTACGTAAGCTATAGTGTATAATCCATAAGCAAATTAAATCTTATTATTAAAATATTGCTATAATAACTCTCAATAAGTATCGATGATGATAAAATAAAATATATGAAGGAGTCATTTTTGTATTCAACGTAAAAAAAAATATATATATAGTATATATTTACTAATAGATAAATACACTCAAATAAACATCTACTAGTCGCTGTTTGAATCAATTCTTAATTACACTATAAAATAATTACTCGTCAATACATGATAACGTTTTACAATTATTCATATCATCTCACACTCCCTAAACAGTAAATGTAAGATATTCTACAGCTGTACCGCATAAGATATTACGGCCATATTAACCGATGATTCTCAGGATATCAGCAATAAGATATAGAGTGAACCACCAAAAAAGGCCGTTACTAGCCTCTCGGTAATCCTACCACCTCATACCTCTGAGCACATACCAGGATTAGTATCAGTAGGCCTTAATTATCGCCTGAGTGAGTATATAAGTACCTTATAAGTGAGTAGAATAGCTAAGTGGATCAGATCTTAGGTGAGAGTAAACAGAGCTTGACATGAGTAGAAAATGTGAGTTGATGAGATTATTGAAAGTGAGCATGTATTATATATATGTTAGGTATAAGTATAAGTCATATTTCATAACTCAGTATGGAGGTAATGTATTATACCACTTAGTGAAGATAATTACTCACACTACAGAGTAAGACCGTAGACTCGATTGAGTAGCTAGATAATGATATAAAGTATACACCTCTATGTAGAACCACCCCTTATTCAGGGATGATAGAATATTGAATATATATATATATGATTTAATAATATTAATAATTTAATATATATATTATAATTAATATATATATATTATTTAATTAATATTAATATTAATTATATATAATATATTATATTATAAATTATCCATTTGCCCTGGAAACCTTCTATATATTTATGGTAGTTTATGTCATCTCCTCACAGAAATCCAGCGACTATTCCACCGGAATAGTAAGCCACATAGGGTCTCTCAGGGAGAGAAATTTGATGTGAGTAGAATTCTTCTGTTAAGGGGTATATAGTGTAATAGGGAACCATCTTAAAAGGATATAGGTAATCTCACTCACGGTTAGTTAGTTTCTAGTTTTTATTATAGGCATCTTCTGAGTAAGTGAAGTGGAGAGGTTGCGCCTAACTGAAGTATGAACCTGTTGCCTTGATATTCCTTAGTAGAGTACTTCTAATAGGTTTAGTAATGTCACCCGAATCTCTAATCTTGAGATTTATAGTGTAAGATTTCGTCATACTCTCTATAGTGGGCGCTATTCTGTGTTTGATCACTGATATATATTTCTCTCAGGGTGAGGTATATAGAGAGTTATAATAGCGTTGATGAGTATTGTTATAATGTAATAGTATATAGTGTGAATATGCTTGACGCAGATTTGATGTTGTTTAGTGAGAGGAGGGGAATTTATGAAGAGTTGTTCTACGTAAATAGAGTAGGTCAGTCAGTGGGACTCGGAGGGTATGAATTATATTAACGGTGATATTAGTATATTATAATATATTGATACTATATTGTAGGAGTATATATATATGGATGTATGTGGTAATATATAGTGTGAGTCAGTAAGTACTACCTTGGACCATAGCTAAATGTTTATCAGAAGCAATTCTAAATGTGCATTTTTATTTGAATGACGAAAAATTTTGAGTAATTTTATTTATTTCCTTATTCATGATGATATGTTGAATATACTAAGTAGTTTACTTAAATATATATATTATTAATAATTAATATAATTAATATATTATATTATAATATATATATATATATATTAATATTTAATATAAGAAATTTTGAACTTCATTAATGTATAATGCTTTATATATTCTTAGGGAATTTTCCTTGTTCCAATAACCTTATATAAATGTTAATACCTTATTTATGTATAATAATCTATACCCATCAATTATAATATAACAATAATATTATATTGATATTATTAATATATATTATATATATTATTATATATATATATATATATATATATACTTAATTATTAAATAATATATAAGTACGGGTTAGGTCACGAGTCCGTGCTCGGGAACTATTGAAGATATGTATATTTTATTTATTAAGCGTTATAACTATAAGATTAATGAATATATCCTTACATGTAAGACTATATAAATAATGAATTAAATTAGTTTTCTCAAATAAAAATCTATTTGATGACAATTATAGTCAGATTCGTAAATCCGCATTATTTTCTTTTAATTCGGACAATAATATTTTAATACTTATTAAAAATTTATTGATTATAATCAAACTAATAGTAAAAAAAAGGAACTTCTTATTTTTGTTCAACACTAACTCGTTGTCGGGTGATCAATATATATATACTACTAAAATTCTAATTTCCTTTCTTGCAGGAAATCATTTTTATAATGAATACAATATTTTAATTATTCGGAATTACATTATGTTATAATGATCTATCGCATAAGACCATACCTTACGTAAGCCACACTCACCTCAATTGTAAACCTGTAAATACGTTTTAAATCAATTCGTTTATATCTTCTCACATGTATAAATGTGAACGAGTATCTTTTCTCTTTACAGTTTTAAAATCTTATATTATTTAAAAGTATTTTAGTTATGTTGAAGATCAAGTTGAGTAAAGTATATTAATTATTTGAATTAAATCATTAATTTTAATGCAGAATGAGACATGATAGATTATTACACATTTTTGCCTCATTAGTGGCAGGAGAACTGTTGTAAAAAGAATAATTCAAAATAGTTAAAATAATATGAAGCGTAATAATCCTAATAATATAAAGTATATATAAATATTACAAAATGACTGTCACATAAAATAATCTTACCTAAATATTATAAAATTATTTCATTATCTAATCCTTATCATTCCTCTGTATTACATATATCATGTATTATTAATACTATCAAGTTATTCATTATTATTATTTAAATAATAGTATTATTTATATTCACTTATTATTATTATATATAGTTATTTATTATTATTATATTATTATTATTTTCATCATGATATTATTCAATATTGAATTATTATATACTATATATCATGTATTATTATAATATCATTATTTATTTACTAAAATAGCTCTGAAAAAAATAAGTTAGATTTATTTATACATTTTTTTTCTACTTTATTAATTTAACTATTATTATTAAAAATTTGGTGAGCTAATTTTCCATTCTCCATTTCAACCATAGAACTGTCATTTTGAAGTGCTCTTCCCTTTTAAGTAGAGTTAAAAAAAGATTTACTAGTTTTAATTGAACGGAAAGAATGTGTAATGTGCGCCTTGTTATCATAGAGAATCACTAATTATGGACAGTATCTACTATATATATACCTTTATATATTATATATATATATATATATATAATATTATATATATATAATATATATATTAATATTAATATATATATTATATATATATATATATATAATTATATATATATTAATTAATTATATATTAATATATATATAATATATTTATTATATATATATTATAATATATTAATATATATTAATAATCATTATTGATATAATATATATATATAATTTAAATATATCATATAATTATATCTATATATATATATTAAATAATATATATAATTATATTAATTATATAATATATATTAATATATAATATATAATATATATAAATATAATATAATATATAATTAAATATATATATATATATATTATATATATATATTATATACATATATTATATATATATATATATATTAATATTATATATATATATATATTATATACTATATATATATCTTATAATAAATATTAATTATATATATTAATTATAATATATATATGATATATTATATATTAAATATTAATATATATATATACTAAAGTTATTATATTACATATATAATATATATAATAAAATATATATATATATATATAATATATATATATATATTAAATAATAATATATGTATATATATATATATTATATATATACTATATCATTATAAATATTATTATATATACTATCAAAGGGGAAACTCATATCACTATTTACTCGTGCGCTTGTGCTAGCACAGTTTATCATTATAAGAAACGAACGTATTAATTCTATCAAATTTGATCGTCAGTATAAGATAAATTTATTATATTTTTGCGAAAATTAGGTCATTATATTGAAAGATAATATGTTAATATATTACATAATTGTGTAATAAAAATGGTATATATCATTTAATGTAATATATAATAATATAAATATTAAATTATATATATTATATATTAATATATTTATAATATAATTAAATATATATTAATATATTAATATATTAATATATATTAATCTATATATATATATTCATATATAAATATATATTATAATATATTTATAATATAATATATATAAAAATAATAAATTTAATATATATATATATAAAATTATAATATTAATATATATATAATATATATTAATAATTATAATTTAATTATAAATATATATAATATATATTATAATATTATAATATATATATAATATATATATATATAATATATATATAAATATATATATTATATATATAATATATATATAAATTATACCAATCCACAGCTGTTTTAGAAATAATACATAACATATGATAGTCATTTATTATATAGTACAGTAGAAAATATATAAAAAAATTATAATAGTATATATAGTATGATACCTAAATATAAGTACTTATTATATTAGAAATAAGGTATAATTATTGTTATATATAATATAAAGTATATAACAATTTAAAGATATTATATATTAGTTACTCAATATATTCACTATATCTATATACCTATAGTAGTTATCTAGTAGCTACGTTACGTCTACTTAAAAATAAGGTTAGACTAAAATTTGATATTTATAGATTTATTGAATAAATTGTCATTAAACCACAAAAATGTGTTAAAGAAATCTATCGCCCTCATTTGATATACATGTACTTATTATTTTTTCTCAAATTAATTTTAAAACGGTGCATGGCTCGTGCTTCTCCGCCGAAAAGACGAAGAGAAAATCTTTAAGATATATAACATCCTATACACATTCGTATGATGTTTTTAATATTTTTTTTAATAGTTTTTTTCTTATTTTTGTGTTTTTAATAAATACTACACCAATAAAAAACACTCGTTTTATTTTAAAAAAAAAAAAAAAAATAAATATTTATTTGTTTCTTAATAAACATTCCAAATAACAAAAATTAATATTTAAATTCGAACACCTGAAATTAGCCTATGAAATTGTTTATATTGTATTTAGTAAACATGAGTATTATAACCAAAGCTAGAAGTGACGTCACAGGCCAGCCAGATGGCTCAGCTGGGCTCGTCTAGCTTCTAGCACTGTATTTTTTCAAACTAGCTGGCCCGAGTCTGGGTTCGATACCTATATAATCGAGGCTGCTGAATGGATTCCCGTGTTTATAATGGGAATCGGACCACTTCTAGTATGATTTCAAACCCCGAACCTCTTTTTTAGCACTTTTAGCATGATATATCGTATGTCAAGGAATATACCCGATTTAGGTATCAATTCCTATATAATCGATGATGAGGAATCGATTCCCTTTGTGTTTGATGAAATCAGCTGACTTCTAGCATAGTTTGGTACCACCAACCCCTTTTCTAGCACCCCTAGTCTATTTCTTATTACTCCAGCTACAGGGTCGAACAAAGTGTCGAATAATAGGTAGTGGATGGTGCCGAGTCGAATGGCATTGCGTTTGAGCCACTTGGGCTAACCGTTACGGTTTTAGAACGCATCAATATGCGTTTTTGGGTGCGGCGAACCCCTTGTCCAAAACATATCATGACGGGTCTCAAACAGGAGTCAAGCGTTCCGAAATGAGATTCCGTTACTTTCCCGAACTCACGAGTCCCAATGGCACCTGCGGGGGCCCCTTGTTTAGTTTCAAATTAAACCAAAAACCATACCCTAGCAACGGAGGTGTTAAAGACATCGTATCCTCTTTAAACTTGACATGCCTGCTTTATATGAGGTAAAATAGTCATAGACACTGTATCGTGGCGCTACGCCCATGTGGGAAAGGGGGTGTAGCCACCAAAACCTTAAAAAAAAAACTTTTAAGGCTGAAATATGGTGAGCGGTTAGAAGAGAATGAATGAAATAGGGTGGTGATAATAAATTAAGTGTCGGAGCATATGGGCAGGAGCCGTAGCCGATTGCGGAGCTAGATTGGAAAAACATAAGAAACAACATACCCTAGCAAAGGGTGTGTTAGAGACATCGTATTCCTTTCAAATTTGACATGCCTCTTTACATGTGGTAACATTGTCATAGACGTTGTATCGTGGCGCTACGCACATGGGGGAGGGGGGAGCCGCCCCTGAAACCTTAACAATGAACCTAGAATAGCTGAATATTTGGTTGAAAGTCACGGTATAAACAGAATATAGATAAGAAAATAGAATGCGATATGTTAATAAGATGTCGGAGGCAATTTATGGTTCGGTAGCACGGAGCCGATACCGGAGCCAGATTGGAAAAACCTACGAAATGGACTAAGAAGGTTGAATTTTTGAGTGATTAGAAGAGAATCAATGAAATTAGAGTAATTAGATTAATAAAATTAAGTATAAGGCTCGGCAGCACATGAAACCGTGATGGTCAGAGTATAGGTACCGATGCCAGGAGCAGTACTTCAATTCTGGCTCTTGCCACATATTATGACAAATAGGTTTATACATGTTTTCATGAGTGTAGAGCTAACTTTTGAGGGTTTCATAACCCCCAAATGAGTTTGAGGACCCCTTCGAGGGGGAAAATAGGTAAACAAGCGGAAAAGTACCAGAAGAAGACGAAGGAAGGTGGAAGACCTTAGGGAAAAGTAATAAAAAGTTTTGGAAAAAGAGGAATAGATCTTCTAGTAGACGGATCAAATGAGTCGTATTGAATAGTGTGTGTAATACGAGCGAGTACACTCAGGTGTGGAGGCCAAGTGCGATGCCCGAGATAATAGACATAACTCTATTAAAATAGGTACTTCACATCTCTGAAATGCTCTAGTGTGTTTATATATGTTTTCAGTGGCAGTAGAGCATGATAATATGACATAGTTTTCAAATTTTCAATACTGTTAAAGGAGTCCTGAGTACCTCAGTGGTAGGGGGGCCAATTTGAAATAAGAGAAGATTGCTAATTACCAAGAGAATGCCATTAAATTAGATTGTATGATTATGACGAATTTGACTCTCCTGATTAATCACAGACAATAGAATAGGTATCCTCTCATTCCTGAGTGATTTGGGACCGGAGAAAACCACAAAACAGGGAGGGTACTCATAGAGCTAAAAATGGGGATCCTCACGACGAATGGAGGGTAACTACTCCGAAGTCAAGCCTCTGCATTTAGAACTATGCCTATAGTTATGGGGAGCTGAACAAGCCCCATGTACGGGAAAGATGTAATGCAGGTAGACTTCTTTAGACAATGTAGATCTCTTTTAACATTTTATTTATACCGAAAATCTGTAATGTCATTTCTTAATAAACTTAGTTTGTAAATAAACGATTTTTGTGTATTTTAAAATGAAAAAAAGGAGAGTTTGTTTTTGGATTTGCCATTTTTTTTGAAAAATTTTTGTATTTTTAAGTGTAAAAAGTTGTCGAAAATTTGTTTATTAAGCCTTGAGACATGAATTTTAATTAACCCATAAAGCAGTAAAAGCAGTAAGGTCAACCTAGGCAACCTATGGGGGCCCTACCCCCACCCTCGATCTAAGCCCCATGTTTTGCTGATTCATACATGCTTAATATACGTGGGCAAGCTATAAGGACTAGTTATTCATAGAGGTCCTTGAGAGCAGTATAAAGTTACATATGCCGAAACATTTCATTACGACAAAGTAATAACTTCGTAACATAATAAATAATAGATAATAATAATAATAATAAAAATAATAATAAATACAAGACCTAATTATTACCAATAAATTCAATTGTACATAAAATAGGTAATTAAGGCTTAAAAAGGTAACTTTGATATAATATATTAATTAAATGAGACTAACATTAACAATACAATTAACTATTAAACAAAGAACAATAAAACACATAACAATAAACAAATAAACAATAATGAGAATTAATAATATATCATGAATAATTAATGAGTATTTACATAATGAATAAGTTAATAATAAAATAATAATATAAATGAAAATAATATATTAGAGTAATAATATAATAATAAATAAATAATAAAACAGAGTAAATATATTTTAATAATAATAATGTAAAAATAATTATAATTATAATTACAAATTTTTAAATAACTATATAATGCAAATAATAATAATGTATTTTTTGGTATATATACTTATAATAATATAATAATATAATAATAATAATAATAATAATAATAATAATAATAATAATATATAATAAATAATAATAATAATAATAATAACTAATAATAATAAAGATTTCTTTACTACCTTAACAGCAGGACTTCAGAGTCATAAATGAGTTATTAGCTTCTCCGGATGATAAATGTTGTTCGGACGTAGGAGTTGTGCTCATGCGAAACCAGAAAGTAAAAACTTGCTGTGAATGAACTTTGAATAATGTATGGTATAGATAGCATTGTGCAAGAATGGTTCAGAGTTCACAAATACTCCATGACCTCACTCGTATAGCAGTTATAACTGTGATCAGCTGTAGTAGTAGTAGTAGTAAGTAGTGAGTATTAAATGTAGTAGAGTGATAGTAGAGTAGTAGTAGTAGTGATGTAGTAGCGAAGTAGTAGAATAAGTATATAGTCAGTAGTAGTAGGTAGTAAAGTAGTTAGTGCATAGAAAACTGTCGGATAATTTTTATTATTTAATAAATTATTGATCCCCTGATCTAGTGTGAGAATCATATACATTTATATAATCTCGTTTTCTATACATATTTGAACTGAGACTTAAATAAGTTAAAAAGTTATAACAATTTGGTAGCAGAGCGTAGTTATAAAGCGGTACTACTGGCTCCATAAGTTAAATAATATAGAAAATTATAGGATATATATATAGTTAAGTTATTATAATAGTTAGATAAGTATTATATATATATATTATAAAACGTTATTATAAAACTATGAAGATATCTATAATATAAATGATATATATAATTTATATATAGATACTGATGAATTAAAGTATATAGTACCTTATATATTATACGTATATATTTATACCTCCGTAATTATTTATATCTATATTTTTCAAGAATATATAAGTATTATTATTGTAGTGATAGAGGTGTAAATACTATATATATACTATATATATATAATATACTAATATATATATATAACATATTATATATAATATATAGTATATATATATATATAATATATATATATATATATACCTATATATATACATATATAATATATATTATATATATTATATATTACTATATAATATATATATATTATATATATATATATATATATTAAACTGTGCAGCAAACGAAGGAGGCGATGGACTCTAGAACAGACTCAGATTGGAGAAGGGTGAGTAGTAGTAGTAGTAGTAGTAGTAGTAGTAGTAGTAGTAGTAGTAGTAGTTGAAATAGCAGCAGTAATAGAAACTCCATTTGACTTTTATTAAAATGACTTTTATTAACTCAGCAACGCAGAGTTCCAGTGTTCGAATCCCGCTGATGGAGAGTAAAATCTCCTTTGACTCATTTAGTTCAAATGAGTTTGTGCCGTTACTCAGCTTTCCATACTTTTAATATTTTTATTTACATAGAGACATATTTTTATATTTTTATTCTCTTTACTAAACATTAACTATAATATTTTGAATACATCAGTTTCTCTTAACCTGAAACATTTTTATATGCTCTCATTTTTCTTTTGTAAACTTAAACACATTACATCATATACGGATATGTATTTTGGCATAAACACTACATAATAATAAGAAGTTCTTTGTATAAACACACAAAATAAAAATAAGCTCTTATGTATAAACTTAACGTAGTAAGGGAAATTAAAACAAGTTTTTCATTTTTTTCATAATTTTACTAAAACAAGTGTATTATTTAAATACATAAAATTATATAATATAGTATATATAATATATATATATATATCAATAATATATATATATACCTTATATATACCTATACCTATATATATATAACACACTTATATATATATATATAGTATACGTAATAGATATATATATATAGCTATAGTAAATGTGTGATTAATAGTATATATATATATAATATAATATAAGTATAATATAGTATTTATTAATATTTACTTTAGATATATATAAATATAGTAATATATTAATTATTAGTCACTATTAATCTAAGGATAGTTGTACTATAGATATATAATACATATATAATTATATATATATATATATATATATATATATATATATAATATAATTTACAATAGATTACTAGATACCTTATATATGATATATAATGTATCAGTCTTATATATATACCTAAATAATTATTATATAATATATATAGTAATTATATTAGAGAGAGAATATATTTATATATATAATATATATATATAAATATTATATAGTATATATATGTTATATAGTATAAACGTATAATATACTATACACTATATATATATATTATACTATATATATATATATATATATACTTAATATATATATATACTTAGTAAAATATGTCACTCAGTATAATAGTATATAAAAAATGTTATAATAAGAAACCATAAGATATTATATAGATATAATACATATAATATATAATAAGAATATCGATTAGTCGCACGTTAAAATAATAAGAATAAAGTAGGCTTATTATATGATATTTGTAATTATGTCACTTATATATTTATATATGATAGAAGATGGTTATTATTATATATATATATAATAATTATATGAGTTATTATAACGACTAAATATATGAGTAAGTATATATTTTTAGTTAGCTATATATATATATATATTATATCATATAAAGTAGATATATAGATATATATTAGACTTAATAATATATTAAATCTACTTTATTATAGTTATTTATATAATATATTGAGGTCATTATATATATAGTATATAATATATATTAATGAATTATATACTATATATATTTATATAAAATATCACTATAATTATTATAACTATATTTAGTTATTATTTATTATACTATATTATTTATACCCTATACCAATATATAAGATTTATTAAGTATACGTATATATATATATATATATATATATATAGATATATATATATAAAGTATATTATATATATAATTATACTATATGTTATATGATATATATATATATATATATAAAGATATATATTAATATTATTTACTACTATTGGTTTATTATAGTATATATAAATATATATATATAATATTTCAAAATTATAGTATAATATATATAGTATATATATATATTAGTAATATATATATATATATATTATATAGTATATATATATATATATATATATATATATAATATATATATAATATATTATTGTATATATATATATAATTTTAATATATATATATATATATATATATATTAATATATTAATATATATATATAATATAATATAATATATATATATATATATATATATATTATATATATTAATACATTTGGGCGGAGGACATAGAGTGAAGTTGAAACTGTGCATTCTCTATATAAGTCTCCAGAGCTTCCATTCCTCTTGAAATAACATAGGAATAAATATCTTGAGATGTATTAACCCATTCTTCAGTATATTCAGGCTTAATAGATTGAATTCTCTCATGCCAGAGAGAATTAAACGTGTCAACATCAGTTGTCGTTAGCACACCTCTGTACATTATATTATAAGGTAATCCCCATACTTCAATGTATATCCTATAGAACAAGCATTAGGCAAGACGTATTAACTCGTCAAATATGTTGACGTTGTCAAAATGCACTGATAATTCTTCCTTAATTTTTATCAATGTTGCAATATTGTCAGATAAATGGACCGGGAACCCTATATATGAATGTGATATATGAATAGGGCATCCAGTTTTTACGCAAATCAATACTTTTAAAACTATCACATGATGATAAAACAACATCTATTCTAGTAGTGTCTCTCTCACCCTCACTTCTAATGAGCCGATGTATCATATGTTACATACTCAGCCTTTACCCATTCTTTCAAGGTATCGATCATCCTGAGCAATTCTTCAACAGAAATGAATAAACCCCTATTGTGTGCACTTACAGTAGGAATAAAGGCAATGTACTGATCTACGTTAGGTTTTCGTATAAATATAAACGATACATCGTTAGGAATAACAAGGTCCTCGTAAAGATATCGTTAACAAACTTAGGTGTATGAAGAGACGCCATGGTATATGCTCAGCTGGAAATGTCTTGCTGAAGAAACTCGTATATATCAGCCTAATCTATAGATTTATTTTCGCAATTCCAAGAAGCAACATATTACAAATATCCTCCTTATCAACTCAAAAAGTACACATAATCTCGCATTACATCGACAACAACAAACATGCTTACAGAAGGATTAGGCATATTACAAGCTAACCTGATAATACATGTATACAATGGAGGTCTATAGTCTCAAATTGTTAATATGAAAAACGATCCTTGACAAAACACAAATATGACATAGCACAGAAATAATAAACATTAATAATAATATATATAAATTAATATAATAATACTAAATAATAATAATAAAATAATAATATATATAATAATATAAATAAATAATAATAATAAT
>JABUQX010068730.1:32500-51253 GCA_015478945.1 Trachelipus rathkii | reverse complement strand
TCCATCATCTAAATTATAATTTGATTATCATCTCATGTTTCGCCCAATCTGTACCTCTGCAGCGACATGCTATAGTTATGAATATTGTGTATTTTTAATCGTTGTGTAATGGCACTAATGATAAATTCCACAAAGTTTCAGTCACCTTATTTCGCTGATTTATCCTAGACTTATTCTATTGTAATTAGCATTATTCATTTTATTATTATTAGTAGTCCATTTACACATAATATATAAATTATATATTAGCAATATTATTTTCCCTAATTATTTACTATCTTCTCTTTATTATATTATTACATTACACTGACCCATCGGCATCATTCATTATATTATTATTATTATTATCATTATTATTATTATATCTATTATATTTTCTTATCATTATTATTTATTATTATTATATTTTATTATTAATTTATTTATTATTATTATTATATTATTATTCTATATATTTTATTTATTATTTTATATAATTTATAATAATAATTGTTACTAAACTTATTATTATTAATTATTCACATTACTTATTATATTATTATTATAGTCATCACATTTATTACCTTACTCATACGACTTCGAACTCATTTATTCATTATTATACTTATTTATTATTTTGCTACGCGGATACTAAACCCTGCCACAGTGCACGGATCACGTTGTATGCGATATATCCATCAAACAAGCACCGGCGATACTCCTACATTATGGCCGTGCCGGACCTGGAGTTGCCGAGAAGACTCAGACCACTTACTCATTCTACGAACGATTTTTCAAACAGCACGTCTAAACCTCCACTATCAACTAAAGCCTTCGTCTGTATACGCGTTCTCAGCAGAGATCCGGAACACCACTCCGCACCACAGACACTCCTCGACCGTGTCAGCCCCAAGAGCCATCCCATTGCCATACCTCCGTCTCTCTTCTATCATACTTTAGACGTGAGCGACCACTCCTGGAGCCTGTGAGATGACAATCTCAACGCTTCTGCAGTCACCCCCGACAGGTAGCAGCTAGCTATCTCCAGCTCCATGTCCTTTGCACGGTTGTGTAAGTTTATCTAACGTAGAAACTGCTCCCTGTTCTCTTATATATATACAGACTCGTTACAGTGATGCCTTACACCTGCGCGTACTCTACCCTCGTCCACGATACTTCAACATCTCGTCGCCCATCACCATCTGCCATTGTGTCCGTCGCTTAGCGCCCGTCAGATCGAATATGCCGCCTATTGTTTATACTAAGTCCACCTTCGGGATGGTATTTGTATTCGTAATTTCCACATATTGACCCATGTGTGGGATGACCATAAACTCACACTCTACACGACAGGTAGCATCCATCAGCCAAGACATGTTTTGGCCAAGTTAACGTGTAGGTCTGCTATGATCGCATTACCTTTTAATCAGCTTCCCCATACTACTCTCATCAGGTCCTTATCCATTATACACTGAGTCATCTCCTAACTGTCATCACTTCTAATGAACATGCAAGCTGGGACATGCCGTATTGGGTTCATGCCATGCACGGTCGCCCCTGCATACACTTTCAGTCACCAATGGTACGCACTACCCTATCTGGACACCAATCATATACGCGACGACGTAAGGGATAATAGAAATACTGTAACACTGGCCAGTAATAATAATAATCAATCAATAATAATAAGAATGTTAATTTAGGATTCTAAAAATTATTAACACAATTCTATTTGTAAAACAATCACTCCAAATAAAAAAAATAATAAAAACTTTAATAATAATCAAAATAATAATAAAAAAAATAATAAAATAATTAACTAAATACAATAATATAATAAATAATAAAATAATAATTAAAATAAAATAATAATATAATAATAACTAATAATAATAAATAAATAATAATCAATAATCAATAATAAACCATAATCAATATATTAAATCAGACCTCATGCAGTGTAAGAAAGAATTTAATATTATGGCCGTTTATGCGTCTACGTGCAATTAGGTAATTTCTCAACGATCATTTTGTTGAACAAACACAAAAAAATAACCAGTATATGAATACGTATATAGATCTAATAAAGAAATTAACAATAAATAATCATTAATAATAATCAATAATAATCTATACATAATTTATCATCTCATTAAATAATAAAATAATAATAATAACACTAACTAATAATAATAATAATAATAATAATAATAATAATAATAATAAACATTAATAAACATTCGTACTGGTAATAATAATACTAGTAAAAATAAAACAAAGAAAATATTTTGTCGGAACAATACACAAAAAGAAATATTACTGAGAGAATTACCTCGTTTCTTGGTACTTCGAGCCACAGTAAAGTACTCATACTTTAAATTACAATCTTGTTTCCATAAGAAATCGCGATTTTACGCCCTGGACGGACGCCCAAACGAGTGGAATTCTCCTCAACATTCTAGACGGTCCAATAATCACCGTCCTTATACCCCTTTACCATTCGTTCAACAACTCCGCGCGCGCTGTTTAGACAACTGATTGAAGTTCTGATTGGTCGTCATTAGAATGTTCCGAAGATCAAACTTAAGCTTTTTTCCAGAACCAAAACTACTACGATTTGGCTTCATATAGCAAATTCCAGAAACAACTCCAAACACCTAAATCGCCGACAATCCAAACATGTCGTTTATCCGTCCATGAGAGATTACGACAATTCAACATTTCTATGACAATATTCCTTTTGTAAACCTATAAAAAATAATCTTCTTCTATCCCCCGAAGGTTTATGTATTTTAAATAACTTTATCTAAAATTCCCAAAGAACTTCATGGGAGAAATAACCTTTTTTAGGATCCAAACTTTCAAGCGCAACAAAATGAAATTATTAAGAGAAAAATCAAAACTATAAAACGTGAACATCGTCTTATGTATATTTGTTGGTAAAGGAATAAGCACTCACTCGTTCGTCACTTATAAAACCCGTCATCCTAAATTTCACTATTTTTTAATTGTATTCCATCCCGGAAGAGAGAAATCATAATATTCAACACCCCAGGTTATTCTACGTTGAATTCTAGACCAAAATAGATATATATACTTATTATATATTCATATATAATATATATTATATATATAATATAATAATATATTATATATATATATAACACACTATATATATATATATTATTTATACATATAAACTATATATATATATATATATATACATATATATTAATATATAATAAATTCTATATATACTATATATAGTATCTTACCACCTCTATCTTACTACCTCAAACTACTCCTACCTACTATATCCTACCTACACCAACACCTTATAGCATCCACTAGCTTCCATTCTAACTCTCATTATCCCTCTACCTAACCTCTTCACTACACGACCATAAACGCCATACTATAACTCATTCTCATACCTTACATAATAATATACCATCATATCAATACTCAAATTATACTCTTACATACTCATTCTATCTTATATCTTCATATATCACTTCTACTTATACTTATATATCCCTAATCTATCTCTCGCCATACCTCTTAACTATCATACCTCTATATCACTCATTCATTAGTATTTATAATCTAATTACCTATCATCTATCTATAATTACATTCTTACATTATATATATATATATATATAGTACTATATAATTATATCTTAACCGTACAAGCGCACGTCTACTAAATTCTCAGTTCTTCCTTATTACCTTATTTTCTATCTTTGAAAACTCTTATCCAATATAATTACATAATTTAAAAATCAAACAAATAATCCTTTTAAACACTTATTATTCTAACACTATAATAATAAAAACTAGGAAATTATTATAAGATTCATGAAATAATTTGTATAAATATTTTATGAGCAAGCTTTAAAAATAAGATGAAATTTAGATGCTGTCAAAAAACAATCTCTTAAAACAAATTTAAATACACACACACTTATTTATATTATATCCATACTTTTATCCTCAACTTACTATCCAATACCTACCCTATCTAACCTCACTATACTATACCTACTCAATTCATACCTATATCACCACACTTTATCCATACTATCTACTTATATATCTAACTCTACTATATCAACTACATATAATACTAATACTTAACTAATATTATTAATATAATATAATATTATATATATTATATCTTATATATTAATATAGGTGTGTTGGTCTCTGTGTTACTGCTCGAGTTAAAATTCCTTAATTCTGCTGTTAAACATTTACTTTTTTGTATCTTTGATGCTTCATTGCAAAATCACTTTGCATATGACTTCACATCACCATAGATTTGACCACTGATGATTTACAAAATCCTCTCTAAAGCAGTTTTGAACGAAGTTCTGGTTCCTTTGTCTTGTATAGTTTCTTTATAAAATTATGCTCTTTTATTTACTTTCTTGCCTTTATGTTTGTATATCGATATTTAATGTTTCTCATTTATCATCAAAGTTGTAAATATTTTCAGCTTTTTTTTACATATTAAATTGAAATAAAGAAATTAACTCAAAACATACTGTTTTAAAAAAAACATCAACGAATACCTAGCAAAATCCCAATTGTGTAATGAAAAGGAATCCGGTTGTTAAAGGGGTGAGGATATTAATGCATATTTTAATTTAATAAATTCCTTTCTATTTTTTTTTTTTTTCTTTCACTCTCCACTGCTGCTCTCCTACGAACCTAATTTAAACCCTCGACATACAGTACTACGCTACTACAGTAGATATCATATATATATTATATATATATATATATATAATATATTATAGTATATATATACTAATATAATATATAGTATATATATATATTATATAATACTCCATTTGCCCTATTAATTGAAACCTTTAAATATTTTCTGTCTCAAACATATATCGTAAAATATTAGAATAACATTTATCTCTGCCACTTGAGCATTAATGTAAATATCTGATAAGCCATGACAAAGCCTCAAAACGAAAAGTAAACAAAGAAAACTCTAAAACAAATTTAAATTATATCACAATTTTCAGAAAAAATAAAAAAAAAAAGTATGTATTAAACTCAAAAAGACTAAACATAAAAGCGCTACAGGATTAAGAAAGAGTAACATTAATACTACGAACGAAATTCATTACATATGCAAACTGAAGAAAAACTTAAATCTGTCTCATTCTGAGTCAAACCAAAATACTGACACAAAAGTAAACAAAAAGCTGCCACAGCTTATCTACTGACTCAGACGCCGACTCCTTCGTTTCCCAGCAGACGAAAAATATCTCAGTCTCAATTGGCCAATAAAAAGGATTCACACACGAAATCCATCTCTCATCGCTCCGTCTCTCCTATTCTTTGCAATTCTCTCTTAATTTATTAATTACTACTTCATACAATACCTATATAATTATCCTTAAAACCTCATATACTATTTATTATAAATTATAATAATATATATCATTATAATATTTACTATATATATCATACGCTTACATATATAGTAATAATACTATACTTAATACTATATATATATTATATATAGTCATATACGTATATCATATCACTACATACTACAACATATACATACTACCACTACTTCAAAACTATACCATTAATACCTACACCTACCCTCTTAATATATATATTTATAACTATATATATACATACATATCTATATATATATATATATAATAATATAACCTATATATAATATATATTTATACATATATATACTATATATATATATATATAATATATGTTTTATTAGACTTGCAGCAGCGCATATAACCGGATTCACACTTAGGAAATTTCTCTTCAGGTACTATCTAACTCTCTTATCTCCAAATCCTTATCATGGGTGTGTTCCTATGTACTTGAATGAATCAAACACTTATATTTCGATTTACGTGAAGATTCATGCAAAGAATATAATTGAAATTCTAAATAAATTGGATTATTAGGTTTAATAGTAATGATTTAATAGTAGATCTTAATTCATGTATTAATGGTTTATTAGTTTATTCGTAATGATTATATAGTTTATTCAGATAAATGTTATAGATTAATTAGTTAATCGTTAATTAGTAGTTTATTAGTAACTGAATTAATAGTGGGAAGACAGAACTGTCTTATCTATTCTCCTTGGCTATTTAATTTGATAATATGGGATGTAATGATATAATTAGCAAGTAGGTTTAGCTGGATCCGAAAAACCCCGGTTCGGCTCTCGGAGCAACTCCGGATGTCCTAGCTCCTATTCAACCATCTCCGACGCTTCTTCGGGAACCTTAGCTCCAGCTTCGGAATATTTGCTCCGGCTCCGGCTCCGCTCCGCTCGTTCCTGCCAGCTCGCTCCGAGTTCTGACCTTACCAATTTCAAAGAAAACCAAACAATACTCTTGTTTATAAAATTCCCGCTATTTTACTTATATGGATATGAAATATAAATGCGGATTTTTTTTTGTAAATAAACAAGCAAACTCTTCCATAATTTAAAAAATAGTATGATTCTCGTTATACATATATAATATAAGATGTCTTATATACTATATACCTATTTATAGTCATATACAAATATAATATATTATAATTTATATATATATACTTACTTATATAATATAATATACCTAAATATATATAGATATACATATATATACTACTAGATATATTCAATATACTATATATCATGTTTTTCTGTTTAGTTTTAGAATTATACATGACTTTTATTCAACACTAAAGTTGATTGCATTTTCTACTTATACAAACATTAATTTTTTAACACTCTTTGATCTTAATACTTGAACCTCCTTTTTATTTATTCAATTCTCCTATTTGAGAATATCTCTCCACCTCTCTTTTATTCCTTCGTGCTTTACGAATTTGCTCACCCACTCTCCTAGAAACTGAACAACAATTTCTGTTCAAAATTTTCCAAAATAATCAGATTCAAATGGTTTTTCCTTTTCTCAACTTAATCTTTTATTTCTCTGTTTGAGTTATGATAAATTCACTCACTTCATTATCCTTCTTGCTGCTTTCTATTCTAGAGTGTGAAAAATTCTCTATCTTCTTTGGGGATTCTCACTGTTCTCCTCAGGATTTATTTTGAATCAGTATCATCACTTACTTCAAATTCTTTAGGTTAATTACTACATTTTTAATTAGAAAGTTTCCTTTGTCATCAATATAAAGTTCTGTTCTTTGATCTGAATCAAGAAACTGTTAACAACTGATTGATACAAAATCCTTTTCCATGCAGTGCACCCGCTTGCGGCATCTTGTCATTATATGTATTTAACACAAATTTCCTACATCTGTCTCATGAATGAAATCAAGGAAGGCAGATGATGCAGAGTGTTAGTAGAAAGTTCGTGAATTGGTAGTGAAGGTGGCTGAGCAATAAATCCCCTGTTTAAACTTATAAGATAATTCTACATCAAACATTGGGAAAATGTCTTTAAAGCCAATTTCCTGATCACTTCTATACCTAATTTTACCGCCGTACGTAGATCCGATACATTTGTCTTATTAACATGAAAAAGACAGCATGAATTGAGTCTTGGATTATTAATCCACAACAAATACAATATAAAAATTTACCATGTATGTAAAAAAGACGAAACTATCTTTTTAATAATTGTGAAAATTGTAAGAGTTGGGAACATGTTTTGTCTACTAACTGTTATAGGAAAAAGACAATCTGGACAAAGGTTTAGTTTTTTCAGTTATCCCGAAAATTGAATTTAAAAATGCATGTAAAAACTTTTATCATACAGCGTGCAATACTTCCTCGCTGGAAGATTTTTTCATGAGAAGTTTGAAAGGTAGAAGGATATATTAAAAAAAAAAATGGCGTAGTAAAAAAGGCTTATACTAAAATTTTACATATTTAATGCCGATGGCTAATAGGTTAAAGGCTTAAGAATGAATAATAAAAAAAAGTGATTCAAAGACTAATGAAAAGTCTGAAATGTCTTTAATCTTATATATTTTTTATATTTGTCACCACCCTTGAATTCTGTACAAAAAAAAAAAAAGTATGGTTTGAAAATTGACCAATGCTGGCCTTAGGTAACAAGACTCCCAAAGAAAAAAATATATATTAAGAACAGTAAAATAAATAATTATAAACTGAAATTAAATATCACAGAAGGAAAAACAAAAAACACATTTACTAAAAATAAAAATTATTCACTTATATGACAGTCGATTCACTCTCAATCATTTTTTAAGTTTAAAAATGCAATCCAGATCTCCATGCGTTCATCCAAGTTTATAAACATATTTTTTTCCTAAAGCTAGTTAGAATTTTACATAGGCCTTTCCGAACATATACTAAAAGAACAATTGGTCATTAATGTCATTTCCCACAGAACCAAACGTCACAACTGACACAAAAATCTTTATTCTATACACATTCATGTTTAATCTTGTAGTCGCCATCCCCAGGTCATGCAGCCTTTAAGATTTATTCAGTATTCATAGATTACGACCTTCGAATCCGCAACTGTGATATAACACTACTTCAACCAAAATTTAATAACTACTTCAATTACTATATCATATAGAATTAAATTAAAATATGAAAGTATCAAATTCAATTTTTATAGTATATATACCTATATTATAATATATTGTTACTCAAGAGATTATTATTTAAATTAAGAATTATTTTATCCATAGAGACTCGCTAATTCGAAGCTCTAAATCTGATGAATACTGACCTAAAATCTTAAAATCTGAATACTGAATAGTTTTTACAAGAATATGAATGAGCTCTTGTAGATGAAGCTTCTGGAGTCCTTAGTTGTGCGTTCGTACTGTGTGAGATATCCATATGACCATCAATTTGTACTTTGAGCATATGTTCAGTAGAGATTATATACGTTCCTAAACTACATTTAGGACAAATATATTTATAAACTATGGATGAGCGCACGAGATCTGGAACGGCGTCTTTAAATTTAAAAAAGTGTTCCCAGAGTTCAAAGGTTTTTGAACACTGGAATATCCGTTAAATATGGATAGATTATGTTAATAATCTTCTTTAATTCCATTTTTAATTGATGTATATATTTCTTTCTTTGGGCGTTTGCCACCTGAGGCCTAAGATGGTATAAATCTTTTAAAAAATAATAATTTTTAAAACATATATAAAACTTTAGTAAAAATATATAAAGGGCAACCGTTGTTTATAAAATATATTTCCAAACTTAAAACTTTCTCATGAAAAAACTTCCACTGGTATCAAAAATTATACGTTCTATAAGAGTCTTTTCCATCAATTAACTTTCAATTTATCGGAGCAAAAACAGAAAAAAAATCTTAAACCATAATATAGTGTATACAATTTTTTTTGATCTACCTTTACCTTGCAAACTCATGAAAAAATCTCTCCAGCGAGGAAGTGATTGCACCGCTGTATGAGTAAGATTTTACATGAATTAACTTTCAATTTATCGGAGCAAAAACTGAAAAAAAATCTTAAACCTTATCCAGAATATGTCTTTTTACTATAACCATTAAACAAAACTGTTTCAACTCTTAAAAGATAACATCTAAAAATTAAGATAATGGTATCCTCTTTTCACATTCCGATGATAAACTTATATTCCTTTATTTGCTGATGGACTTTAATAAATTCCAAAACTCAACTGCATGCTATTTTCTTTAATAAAATAAATGTATCATCTACGTATAAGCGGTAAAAATTAGTATAAAATTGATCAGACAATTATTGAGAGAGACTTGAAAGTGATTGAAACTTGGTAAAAATATATTAAGGGTTTTATTAGCCATTTAATTGCACCAGCCCACCTTCCAAAAATTTACAACTTTCCTACTCCACTCTTCATCATCCTTCCTTTTCATTCATGAAACATGTAGAATTTTGTGTTAAATAACACACATAATAACTTAACCCAAAATCCCCCAAGCGCTTGCACGCCACTGAATAAGGATCGTTATAATCAGTTTGTCAACATTCTTGAATTCAAGATTCAAAATCCAGACTATATTGATGACCACAAGGACTCATATAATTAAAAACGTAAGGAATTAACCTCTAAAAAAAATAAGTGATTGAACTATCTCTCAAATAAACTTCCTAATGTGAGAAAGTGACTGGTAATCTCCACAAAGACATTCAGAAACTTTTATCATTACACTCTGCGAATCTCGAAAACGCAGCACGAAACTATATGATGGAATTTCACTCGCACTTCAACTCATAACCAGTTAAAAATAAAAATAAGTTGACCGGAAAAGGAAACCATTGAAGCTAGATATTTTCGAATATGGGAACTAGCGAAAAGACTCATCTCACATCTTAATTCAACTATTCAAAATTAGTTCTATCTCTAAATCTTCGTCTGCATTCCAACACAAACAACCTTTATAGAGGAGAGCTTCATTATCTCCAATTCAGATGAGAATACTTGACTAAATAAAAAGCAGGCTCCTAAGATCCAAGTCCAAAGACAGTTTAAAAAATAGTTTATTAATAACAACTTTTCATTAAGAATATAGTGTTCTACTCACAACCATTTGTAATATCTAAATAAACTCAAAAAAAACATTAAAACCAACTATAGATATATAAATTATAAAATATATCATGAAAAAAAGGAAAATAAAAAATAAACAAAATTAACGGATCCATATAACTCATATATATATATATCATATATATATATATATATAATAACAATATATATCCTTACTACTTAAATATATATATATAACGAGAATCCCTTACTATATTTTTAAATATGAAATAGTTGGCTTTAAATCTACAAAAAAAAAAAAATCCCATCTTATTCAATTTCATATCCCAATAGTAATGGGAAATTTATAAACCAACAGCTTGTTCTGTTTCTTTAAATGTCTAAGTCAGCGAGCTTCGCGACGCGCCCAGTCCGGAGCCGAGCCGGAGCCGGGAAGCCCGGGAACGCTGGAGCCCATAAGATTCCGAAACTGGACTAAGTTCCCGAGAAGTCCTCCCGGAGAGATGCATGTAATAAGAGCTGGACATCCGGCAGTGCTCCGATTCATCCTCGAACCTGCGTTTTTCCGCTATCCAGCTTAAACATCCTACTCATAATTATATCATTTACCCCATCCTATTATTTACAAAGTTCATCAACATAGCCTAAGTGATACATACACACATCTTTCCTTCCACCCTACTAAATCTAAATCATTTGACTTTAAATAAACTACTATTAGTACATTCTATTTAAACCTCAACTCCAAACTTTTTATACTAATAATACTAACTATTGAATCATTACGAGATAAACCTAATTAGAACCATCACTCTTTATATCTAATAGGACTACTATTAAATCTTATTACTATCGAACCCTATCATCACACTCCAAATTATATTTCAGATTCATATACTTCATATGCATGAATTTCAATACTTATCCGACCACTTTATACTTTCTTGATTATCATCTTCAGCCTCACTCATAAAACATCTCAGTACCTATCACTAGTCTCTCGACATGTAGTAACTTTCCTATTTAATCCCCGTTATACGCGCCTGCTGCGAAGTCTATAAATCATATATATATAATACTACTTTATTATACACTACCACACCTCAGTAATACTATTGTTAATACTTACATATATAATCACTAGCTAAATTATTACTCATTCTAATATCATATTATATATTATATATAATAAAACTATATACAGCTTAAATATAGTAATAACCCTATTTAATTTCTATACTATATATATGTTTATATGTATGTAATTATGTACTACTAATAGTATACGTGCTATTTATGTTATATTTTTAATACCTATGCTATGTATATATATATCTATATATTATATATTATATATCATATTATATAATATACTTAATAGGTTAACGTGTGTACTAATATATATACTTACTCTATAATAATTATATTATCATAATTATATATACTATTATTATTAATAATATATAATATAAATTAAAAAATTCAAAAAATGAACCCCAAAATGATCTCTGCTGAGTGTCGATCCTTTTTATCCATTCAAATGATGATATATTTTTCCATCCTCTGAAAAACACGAAGACGTCGCTCTATGTGAGTCAGTAATAAAGCCGTGCAATTTGTTACTTTTGGTCAGTAAAAATTTTTGGATCAGAATGAAGACTCAGATTAAAGTTCTTTCTTCATTTAGCATTGAATGTAATGAAATTTTCGTCAGTGTCTATTTACCTTCTTAATTTCTCAATGCTCTCTTTGTTTACGTCTCTTTTGAAGTTTAAACAACTTTCTTTTTTCATTTGCTTTTGAAACTGTTTGATTTTAATTTTAAATTTGTCTTAGCAAGTTTCTGTTTGTTCCCTTCCTTTGCGATTGCTTTCTCAGTATAGCTTTCATGACCTATATTTCATTATCTCGCTACAATATATAGATATCCATACTAAACTGCCGTATACTTACTAAGTAACTACACTCATATGTTTGCAGAGCAACTAGAACATATAGATTATTAACACCGTTCCAATTTGCTAGGCTCAACTATACGAGATAGCTATCACTCCTACACCCAAGTAACTGTTTCATCACTACTCAGATTCTGACTCTTGACACGTTCTATCATCTATCATAGTACCTTAAATATAATTACTCTTCTTCACTATACTTAACTATAATTATATCATATATTATCATACTATATATATACTATATGATATAAAACAATATTTAGGAATTCTTTCTCTACTCATATTATGTACTATGCTATATATAGTCAGAAAGTTTTTAAACTCCCACACCCAAATAGTATCAAAAAAAAAAAAAAAAAAAAAAGACATTTATTAATTAAAATATTGCATGTAATTATCCTCACCCCCTTCTACAACCCCGTGATTTCCTTTTTCCATCTACATGGGCTTGCTAGGTATCGTTGATGTTTTTTTCTAATAAACCAGTCAGTTTCTTGAGTTCTAAAACCTTTTTCTTTAATCTCCCAATTTCAATATTAAAAAACAACTGAAAGAAACATTTCAACCTTTTTTGAATCACACAATCACAACATTAATATCAAAACTTCAAACATTTAAAGACAAGAAATAAAATATAAAAATGCTAACCATTTTATAAAAAACCTAATCAGACAGAAGGGAAACCGAACTTCGTTCAAAACCTGTTAGAAAGATTTTTAATATATCAGCTGTAACAAATCTTATTTAATATTGTGAAGTTCACCTATCAAGTTTTTGAATGAAGCCATCAAAAAATTAAAAAAAAAAAGTAAATGTTAAAACGATAAAACAGTGAATTTTGATCCGAGCAGTACATCCACACACACACACACTATATATATATATACTACTATATTATCATATATAATATAATATATAGTATATATTATATATATATTATGATACTCTATATATCTATTTATTATCATAATATCAGCTTATAATATACCATATATCATATTTTATACTTAAAATATATATATAACTATAACAACATCACCAAATATAATTATACACATATATTGATATATATATATATTATATAATAGTAATATATTAGGTTAAGAGTATAAATTTTTTAAGAAAATTTTTTTTGCTTCTATAATTTCAATCTTAATGTTAAGCTTTTCTCATAATAATTTTATACAAATTTATTCATGAATCTAATGTGTTTCAGAGAGTTTTATTTATCTTAATTAGTTTAAATTAAAATTTAAAAATTTTCTGATTTTTTTAATACATCCTTAGTGTACATTTATTATAAAGTTATTTATCTAAATAAAAAATAAAAATATAGAAAAAAACTGAAAATTTAAACCTTCTTTCTTAAGAAAATATATATACTAAAGCTTATATATATTATAAACGCTTTACTATAATTATAATAGTTATACCTACTTCATATATAGGTATATTACTCATACTATATACTATATTTAGTACTATAGATTTTTATTAATCACATCTATACCTTACTATCACCTACTATTGACTAATTATATACTCATATATTCCACTGTCGCTTATCTATACGACTTTTATACTATTCAATATATGTTACATATAAATATATATTATATTATATATCATCACTATATCACTTCATACTATATATATTCAATATCTACTCTATTACTACTACTACTCTTATAACTATAAAACTATATCTTTATACTTACTATATATACATTACTATACTACCCCCATCTTCACCTAAAACTACTTATTATAAACACTCTAACATCTCAATCACCTAGAACATCCTACAATACATAATATATACCCATATCATATAACATCTTCATTGTAACTACTACTCTCTGTCACCAGTTATATATACATATATATCTATATACCTCACATTATATAGTTATCGACCTATCACTTCTCCATACTGCATCTATGCACATTATTATATATTATATATTATAAAACCTATAATATATGATGTTGTCATATATCTATATATAAATTGTTCTAATATCGAATAGATACCTGGAAAATATCTATCTTTCTCTGATTTCGATTAAACAATTAAAAACATCTCGCAAAAATCTATAAGTACCAAGTGTATCTCTCCCCTCTTCCCAAACACATCTCATAAACATTTCCTTTTATTTATTTCTTCATTAAAATTTCAAATTTTCGCTTGAAATTTTCCCCAAAAAAGGTTATTTCCCATGAAAGTTCCTTTGGAATTTTAGTATAAATATTTACATAACCTTACCTTCGCGGGATTAGAAAAGAGATTTATTTTCCAATTCCAATCAAAGAATTTCATAAATTTGCGAATTCTATCCTCTGGAGCATTAAAACATCTTTGTCCTTTTGCTTGTTGTTTCCTATTGTCTATATGACCAAAAAGCTTAGTTTGGTTTCTGGAAACCCCAATCTTAATCTATTCCCTTCGATGAACATTCTATATAGAACAAACCCACATCCAGAACTTTCAACAACAATTGTCTCAACATCCCATTTACACAATGACGTAAAGCGGGTATAACTGTAAATCTATTGACCTAATGTTAAAGTCCACTAACCGTTTGGCGCCCTCCAGGCCTACAAAACGCGATTTCTTGGCGAACAACATTTACAATTTTATTAGTCAACTTTTGCTCAACTACCGAATCGTCAAACAAGTAATTCTCTCCCTACTTTCATTTCTTTGTGTATTTTCACATCAATATTTCTTGTCTTTTATTTCTATTATATTCGTGATTCAGCAGTTATATCATTATATTATTTTATTACTTATTATTATTATTATTATTATTATTTCATATCTATCTTATTTATTATTATTATTATTCATATATTCATTATTATATTATATATTTATTTATTATTAATCTATTATTACTATATAATCTTCTTTATTAATCTCTATAATTACCTTCACTATAACATTTTATTTGTGTTGTCACACCAATATCTTGAGTAACATTATTCCTTAAATTCTCACCAGTTATACCTCATAACGACAATTAACTACATCTCGTTCATTCTCACATACGTCACTACATCTGGTATTAACTTATTTTCATTATTATTATTCAATGTATATCATATCATATATCATATCATATTATTATTATTTATTATTTATATATCTCATTATTATTATATTCATTATGATTGTATAACTGACGATTCTGTTAATATTATTATGATATATCTATATTATTATCTTTATTTATTATTATTATTGTTATCTATTATTCCATTCATTATTATTATACTCTTCAATCTACTTCACTTGATTATCTATTTTATTATTATTATATTATCTGATTATATTATTATTATTATTATATATTATATTATATTATTATTATTAGCTGGCCATGTTGACATACCTTCTCCTTATCGTATGCCATCCGTCCTCGTATTTGGTGCTCCAGTAAGGTGACGTACTTGCGACTGAGAGTGTTGCAGGGCACCGTCATTGCTCATGAAACCACATACTACGCTGCCTCCACACCTGCCAGTCTCATTTAAAATTGACACATACGAATATAGACCATTTAAAGACATCTGAGCTGAGAGATCATGGGAGCCTGATCAAGTGTATCGCCTCCACACTATACCACACACCACGTTGACCCAAAGCACTGCGCTGATCTCTACCCTCGTATATCCGATCGTCACATTGTGAGTTTATTTCCATCCCACACATGTGTCAAATTGTTAATAATTTACAGATTACAATACCCCCGAACAGAATGATTAGCTTTCATTCCAGTTACCACATAGCGCAGTATTCGTTCTGCCGCGCAAAATGCGATGCGCGGTACCCTACCCACAAGCACTCAATGTTAATCGTGGACCGTTGAATCCTGCAGGTTAAGGCCCCTGCTACCCTCTGTATATGATACGGATACAGGAGGTTTTCACGTAGTACTTTCCACACCGTGCAATGACAGACCTGAGTAGTTGCTGCTACCTGTCGGGTACTCAAACGTTGATTGTCTCCAACAGCCTCCAGGATGCGCTCCTCTACAGCAGGTGTGCGGGATGTTCTTGGGCGACCACGGTCCAGTGTCTGTGGTCAGTGTTCCTCTCCTCTAGAGACGCCGTTATACAACGCCGAAGTTTTGAGCGTGGTTTACGTCTGTTATGAATCGTTCGTGATATAAGTAGCGCTCTGCTCTATCCTTCGCCCAAATACTCCATTCCGCCCAGCCCACACACTGTACAGCAATTATCCCCTCTCTTTGAAGATTCATTCCCCGCCTATACAACCCTTATCCTCACTTGTGCAGCTATATCGCTACAGAATAATAATAATAATATAATAAATCAATAATAATATAATAAAATAATACTATAATAATAAATAATAATTAATAATAATAATATAATAAATAATAATAAAATGATATAAAAATGTTTATAAATAATTATAATTAAAAATAATAATCAAAATAATAATAATAATAAAAACTAATAATCAATTAAACATAAAATAATATTAATCAATAATAAATAATAATAATAATTAATAATAATAATAATAATATAATTAAATATATATAATACTAAATCAATAATAATAATAATATAACATAATATCAAATATCTACTGCGAATCTATTAATGCATCCTCAACCTAGTAATAAATAAACAGTAGACAAGCATATATATCCTATTAGGCGAAAAACTATATAATTATTGCCTTCAATGAATATATTATTTATATTTATATAGTGATATTAAGTACTATAATCAATAAATGCAATGAATGCTTACAGAAACAATAGGAATAATTTAATATCCAGATCAATTAGGTGAACTTAATTGTATTGATTTATATATCATTTATTCCCAATTACCGAAATCAACGATTAAAACGCTATCAACATTCCACATTACATCTTACATCGGACTCACGATGGGCCGAAACATGAAGATATACAATTCAAAATTATATTTAGCATGATAATAGTCAAACTACACCTGTAGTATACTCCCGGTCATACAACTACAACTAATTATATTCGTATAAAGTATGTTCATACCTGCTAGGATGAGAGAAGTTTAGTTCAAATACAGTTACAGGCAAACACAATTCGCACCGTGATTTCAATACTTCTGCTTGCTTTAGGTATATCTTGATCATGTAAGATGCACCGAACACCGTAAACACTTTCTGTCTGTGACGATATGATCATGTAGGATGCACCGAACACCGTAAACATTTTCTGTCTGTGACGATATAAACACTTTCTGTCTGTGACGATTGCCATTACGTGTCGGTAAAGCGTAACCTTTGTGCACGCTGTACCTTCATAAGCTGTAAATGTTTAATACGCTTTCGCGATTTTAATTATATGTATTAAATAATTGCTCTTTTGTAATTATATTATTATTATTATTATTATTATTATTATTATATCTATTATTTTTATTGATTATTATTGATTATTATGATTTTATTATAATTATTAATTATTATTATTACTTATTATATTATTATATCATTATTATTATTATTATATATTGTTATTATTATTATTATTATTATCATCTATTATTATTATTATTATTATGATTATTATTATTATTATCTATTATTATCTATCAATTATTTTTATTATTATTATTATTACATTATCTATCCTATTATTTTGCATCAGCTATTATATTATTATTCATTATTAATTATTATTATTATTATATTATCTATTATTATTATTATTATTATTATTGTGAATTATTATTATTCTTATTAACTTCTTTTATGTATTTATTATTCTTTATTACATTCGTCATTAATTACTATGATCATTAATATTGCCTTATCAATAATAATCACTTATCTATTTAAGCCTTACAATCTTATAATCATATACTGAGCTACTATTACGGCAGATATTATTCAATATTTCGCATTATTAGGTTGATTAATATTGTATATGCCTATCATAGTTCTAGTCGACCAGCACTATATATAAGTCATTGCCATCTTCAATTACGTCCACATCAAAAACCAACAATCATTTCACCCTCAGTTCTAATTATTTCAATTTCTATCTCTATTATAGGTATCAGTGACGCGTTACCTATACTAAGCAATATCCCTATACGGAGTGTCCTACATATTTAGAGACAGCCCATTACACCCTATCCTTCTCTGTAGTTCAGTATTACCGTTTTGCATCAGAGGTTTTAACCCGCTAGTCCCATACCATATCTACCGAACCCATCAAAACACCAATATTACATCATTATCCTTTATGCACCTTCCGAACCTCACCTGATTA
>JABUQX010068730.1:25000-27500 GCA_015478945.1 Trachelipus rathkii | reverse complement strand
ATATATTTATATAATATATATATATATATATATATATATATATATAATAATATTAGTATATATATATTATATATATATATATATATATACTATATATATATATATATTTATATATATATATATATATATATAATATTATTATATATATATATATTATATATATATATATATATATATATATATAATATATTATAGTATATATATAATATATAATATATGATATAGAGCGAATAGAAGCTAATAAATTTTTTTTTGATGGAGAAAAACAAGAATCATCTAGCAAGAAAAAATATAACAAGGAAGAATTTCTGAGCTTATTTTATATTTTGTATTAAATTATTTTCCTGGAAGATCTAATGACCACACAGTTCTCAATAGTATAATATATACCTATATATAGTATATATAATAATATTATTATAATTAATTTAAATTAAAATATATTATATTAATTTCATTATTTTTATTATATATTATTGTTATTAATATTTTTATAAATTAAAAAAAAATAACAAAAAAAAACATATATATATATATATATAATATATATATATATTTAATATATATATAATATATATATATATATATATTAATACTAATATATAATATATATAATATAAATATATTATATATATACTATCATATATATATACTAGTTAAGCACCGCTCACCATCAGAGCCATATCAAGGAAGGGGTGTACTCAATTTACTTCTTGAGTAAAGACTAAAAATCTAATTTCTTACTCCCCAAAGAAGAAGAAACAGTATATATGCTAATGCTATTTGATTACTTAAAAGGAGACCGAATCTTTCCTGTTTGATTCTTTTGAAAGATTCTCAAATATATAGTATATATAAATATATATATATATATAGTATATATATATATATTAAATAAGGAGAGTATATATATATATATATATAATATAATATATATATATATATTATAGGCTATTTAAAGTGTTTGAACTCCAGGAACGAAAATCAATAATTAATGTAAATCGTTATTTTAATAAATTTAGGGTTAAATACATTAAATTTTGGGGTAACCTAACCTAACCCTAACCTAAAACTTACCTAACCTAACCTAAAACCTAACCTAAACAACCTAAACCTAAAACCTAAACCTAACCTAACCTAAACCTAACCTAACCTAACCTAACCTTAACCTAACTTAAACCTAACCCTAACCTAACCTACCAACCCAACTTAACCTAAATTAACCAACCTTAATATTAACGATCAACCACTCATAATATTCATTATATATTATATTATATATATATATATATATATATAATATATATATATATATATTATATATATATATATATATATATTATAATAAATATATATATAATATATAATATATATATTATGATAATATATTATATATATTATATGATTATATATAATTTCATATTTTTGATAAAATATATATATATATATATATATATATTAATATATTATAATATATACATATATTATATTAATATATATGTATATATTATATATATATATATAATATATATATATATATATAATTATTATATATTATAATATATATGATCTATATATATCATATGTATATATAAACTTGGGAGAGCGAGGTCGCTTGCGGCGGCATCATCTACATATTAAAAATCTAAATTCAAGACATTACAGACCGGAAAAATAGAAAGAGATATAAAAGAATGAAGAGGAGAAATTACCGAAAAGATAGAGAAAAAGATAAAGGCTAAAAGTATCCTTAAAATATTTTCGATGGATGAAAACAAGTAAAAATAAAGAATAAAGAAGAGAACAGAAGGAAGGACTTAAGAGTGTTACTGAAATTGTTATTTTTTTTTTTTAAGAGTTGAATATTCTGAATTTTTTTTTTTTAAAGAGTGACTATACTAGAATTTTTTTTTTTTTTTTTTTTTTTTTTTTTTTTTTTTTTTTTTAAAGAAAATGATAACGACCTTCTATTAAAATATTACGTTAGTCTTTGAAATGTGAGTCATAGATTACAGTCAAGTTTTTATTAAAAGAGAAAAGAATCGATCACTTAAATGAGTTTTTTCTTTGTCCGCTGGCAAAAAACGTGCCGAAAGAGACTAAAGAGAGATGATGAGCGGTTTAATTGACTGTGCTGCCATTCCGAGACAGCTGAAGAGTAAACTGTTAGAGGACATTAAAAAACTGGAATTAAATCTGTCGCAGAGATTTTCATAAAATTCAGTGAATTTCAGTAAGTCAGGATATTTAGGTTTATATATAGTATATATATATTATATATATAAAATATATATATATATATATATATATATATATATTATAATATATTATTATATATATATATAATAATACTATATATATATATAATATATATAATATTATACCAGTGTATATCAGACAATTTTTGCCGATTTTTGTAAGTAGTTAGTAGAAGGCCTTAAATATTAATTTTCAATAAAACTGCAAGAAAGTTTTTAAAGGTAGAAGAGATTCATAATAT
>JABUQX010068730.1:17500-20000 GCA_015478945.1 Trachelipus rathkii | reverse complement strand
TGTAAAAAGTTTCATCGCAGATCACAATTTTACAACTTTAACCTGAACGATAAATTTTTCTTGTTGTGTTAATTGCAACTCTAGCAAAGACCAACTTTAGCTATTGTTCTTTTATTCACTGATAACGCAAATTAGTGCTAAAGTAAATTCCCCGTAGTACATCAGAACAGATTCAAGAATAATTCTGACAAATAGATAAAAAAAAAATTATTTAAGTTAAATAAATTAATTTTAAAATACTTTGTTCCTTCCACCTTTACAACTATGCTACTTTTTCTATACCAGAGAAAATGCAAGACATTGTGAAATGTTTTTGACCTTAAAGTACTGACACCTATTATATTAGATTTTATTTCCCTTTACCCCAATGTATCATCGACATAAATTTAATGCATTTCATCAAAAATCCTGTCATCATTAACTTTTCTATAATCTTTAATCCTTTTGTATCTTCTATACTGTAACTCTATAGTTCAAATTCAGCACCTTTAAGAGTTGAACTTTATAGCTGTATATATATAATATATATATATTAATATATATATATATATATATATATATATATTATATATATATATATTATATATATAATATATATATATATATTAATACTAAATTTTATTTATATACATAATTATTTGTTGTTAGAACTTATACTGTAAAACAAATCTGGGACTGGGTAAGCGCCATTGAAAACATTGAGCAAATCAATTTTCTATATTTATCAAATATTTTTAAAAGCAATTTTCCAATTTAAGCTTACGAAACACCTTTGAATATAATGAAGAACCTAATGAAATTTTAACTCTTCTATAAGGAACTAAGCTAAAGCTCTTTCATCATGGAAAAGCGATTTACTCTTTCTTTAAATTCTATTATATTTAATTCAGAGAATACTTTAAAGGGATTATCAGAGTCTAAATAAGAATCTCAATTCACGCTATATTATAACTCAATTCAAAGATGAAAAGATTTTGGAAACAAAATATAAATTTGAAGAATATATATTTTAAAAAGAACTCTCCTGAATTTCAAAGTTCCTATCAATTAAACCAAAAGTAATCAAAATGTTCAAAAGATCTTCTAACTTTTGAAAACATTTTTTGAAGCAGATTTTTTTTTCCTTAAAATATATTTATATTTATATATTATATTTTATTTTTTTTAACAGTTGTCACTTACCTCCAAACGGACAAATCCTATTCGAGATGAGTGTTATATAGTACATAAAAGTATTAGAAAGTAAAAAAATCCCTTGCAAATGCCCACCTTAAAATAAATTTCATAGACAAGCACAAGTGTAGCTTTAAACGTGAGGGGAGTATTACATTCGGAAGGAAACATAGAAGTTTGAAGAAAATCCCTATGTAACAGAATGCCTGAGTTCCAAAGTCAATACAAAACAACAACTCATATGCAAGCACTGCAGCCCTTTGAAACGAGGGCTGTCGTAAGTTTGATAAACGATAAGGCTAGCACTTCGAGCATTTAACACTGTGTTGTACTCTACAAAAGAGAAAAAAGCTCCAACGTCAAGTTCAAAGGTAATGATGATGTGAACCGAAAGACTTATGGAATATAGTTCTTTAAGAATAACTCTTAACGCAATACAAAAACAAATTGACACAGGGTAATTCATAACATTTACATTTAATTATCTATGACACTAAAAAATTTAAATCAAATTTATATTACTTGAAATTTAAAACTTGCTCAATAAAAAATCTCTAAATTTTTTTTATTATGTGTAAAATCATAGTATATATATATATATATATATATATATATTATAATATATATATATATATATATATATATATATAATATATTATAATTATATATAATATATATATATATATATAATTATATATATATAATTGAAGAAAGATGTCTAGAAACTTTAGTTTCATGTGTAATCTGTATATTCTTTGATTTATTTATACGTATGCTTTCTTGTGCTAATTGAGCACTAAGGATTACCTTGAAACATATTATTTATTGTTCATTATTATTATTATATCATTATGTATATTATTTTACTATCTTATTATTATTATTATTAAATATATTAAGAGTAGTATTGATTATTACGCTTATTATATTTTATATTATAATTTATTATATAGTATTATTATTATTATTATTATTATTTTTATTATTATTATCATCATTATCGATATATTATTATAATTATATATTATATATTATTATTATTTTATTATTATTATATTATTATTTTATTATTATTATTACTATTATTATTATTATCTTTATTATTTATTATTTATTATTATTATTATTATGTTTTTTGGTCCTAAATGTTAATAGTATACTGTTTAGTTTTATTATTATTATTATTATTTATTATATTATATTATTATTATTATTATTATATGAAAAAATATTTCTCATTTTCAAGTAATTTTTTTATTTTCGATAAATTATGAAAAGGGTTGTGAGAAGTCGGAAAAACAATTTAAAGCCTTTTAAAATTGTATAG
>JABUQX010068730.1:0-10000 GCA_015478945.1 Trachelipus rathkii | reverse complement strand
AATGATTTCATAGACTTTATTTTATATAAGTTGTAATTTAGCAGTTGATACGAAATGGATTTAATTTTTGGACTTCAAATACTGTTTTTTCATTTTTTATTTTTTTTTAAATATTGAAAACTACATTTAAAACTTTTTGTTTGAGTTAAAATTTTTTTATACTTTTCATGTTTATAACGTAGAGACGTGAGAAAATTTAACGTTTTTACATACCCTAAATCAGTAAATCACGTAAAATCAATCACCCCCCCACCTTCCACCAGTGAGTGCTGTGATGTATTATGAGATCTATTGATCTATTAGAGATTCAAGTTAGCGAAGCATTTCGAGGTTATCGACGATATGTAATGGATAAACAGTGAAACATAAAAATCAAGTTCTGTTATACAAAAATCACCGAACATATGCATGAAACGTGAACAAGAGGTTCACATGATAATTAAAGCTAGAGAACTTGACATCATTGAATAAGAAAATAATGTACAACGATAAACTAAAGCACCTTAAGACCGAAATAAACTGCTAACCTTAACTAAAAGTTCCACACAGAATAGAAACACCAGTAAAGAGAAACTAACCATTACACGAGCGAGAACGAAACTCCTAAACCTTAACAAAGTGTACCACACAAATAAACAACCAATGAAGAAACTAACATTACATGCAAAGAACGAGTTCGCATTCTTACTTTTGAAGCATGTCTGCATAACATGAATCAATGCTAAATTTTACATTTAACACAGAGAAGTAACACTGTTACCAAATATTTTCCCAACAATGGTTAATTATCATACTGATCGACGAATATTACTCTAAGCGTAAATAAGGTTTTCACATCAAAGAAAGCTAACATGAACTAAGAAAATTAATGATACACGACAAATAGCTGACACATCTTAAGACCTTAATAAATATTTCTAGTCGGATTAACAATAAGTATCCAATTTACTGGCAACAGTTAAGGAGATAAACTAACATTACATGAAAGAAACGTAACCTATTCACAACGTATTGTCAAGCATGTCCTCGATAACATGATACAATGTTTAATTTTACAGTTAACACGAGTAATATTTAACAAAAGATTTTATCTTATCCTGGGACCTAACTATTGGTAATAGATACTAAGGAAATAAATTCTACACAAGCAAACCAGACGCACACGAGAACCAGACACGACAACACGAGCGACGAACACACACACACGACACCACACACAGACGACAACACACACACAGCACACACACCACACACACACACACACACAGAGAGAGAGGAGAACACACACAACCCGAGCAACACAACGACCTCACGAGCACAAGATACACAGCAACACGCACACACACACACACACACACACACCACACACACGACACGAAGAGAGAGAGAGAACACCACCACGCGCGCGAGCACACGAGCACACACACCCTCACACACATACAAAACATTACGGAGATGAGTAGAAACGCTCTGAAATATATGTTTAGCTTATCTGCGATTTTTATGGTTTATCCGCCCCTTATCAGAAGAATTTCAACTCCGAAACATGAAAATGGAATTTTATAGACATATTAACCAATTACATAAGAAGTGATGCAATATATTATAATTTTGATTTAAACAAAATGGTAAATCTGGCAAGCTGCGTATCTATTTACAAGGCGAGATTGGACAACTCTGTAAGATTGGGGAGCTGAACGTTATATGAGATAAATCAGAGAGGCTACGTCGAGAAAGTCTTCTTAATCAAGTGCTCTTACGAATCAACACTTTAAGACACCTTCGTTTTGGATTCCTGCTTTTGGATAATCATTACCCGATTCTGATATATCTACACGATGAGGAGTTTTTCAAAATCAAGATAACTTATTCAGATAGGGTAAGATTTTTTTTTGCTTATTTAATAAGATTATAGTACTAGATCATGAATAATATAGAATAATATATAAGAGATTATATAAGAATTAGTAATAGTATATATAGAGTAGAAGATAGATATAGAGAGAGATGAGAGAGAGTGGAGAGTAGTATATATATATATATATATTATAATGAATGAAGTATATACGAGAGGATAGATATAGAGATAGAGCATTATGAATATAGATAATAGTATATAATGATAAGAGTATATAATTAGGAGTATAAGTGGTATAAGAATATTAGATATATATATTCTACGTTTAAAAGAGAGAGTAAACATTGTGAATTACATCATGGTCAAACGAATTATCAACGTAAAAGTAATATGAGAAAGAATGAGACGAATCATTAAGATTAGAAGAGAGAGAAAGGGAGAAAATGATATATGCACAATAACTGAAGAGAAAAAAATGATATTCTTTACAGAAACGTTGGTTGAATAATACAACCATCCATTTGAGTAAAAAAGCGTGTGCAATCCTGTCGTTTATCAATCGCTACCTTTTTAAAAATGATGTTGTTGTTTGTTGTGTGGGATTTAGAATTATGTAATAGTGAATAGTTATTGAGAAATACTATTGTGTATACTAATGAATTATATGGGTAATAATTAACCTAGAATGGCATGAAAACTTGATTTTTAATTGGCCTAATAGCAACATAAAATTATAATAATGATTATGTTATTCCAGGCTTAGACTCTTCGGATGATAGAAATCTGGTAATAGAAGAGAAGACACTGAATAAACGGGAACATAACGCACATCTCTGTAGAGAAACTTAAAAAGTCAAAGGAGCGTCATACCTTTATGAAGTTAATGTTATTGCGAAAAACTTTTTCCATGGACAAGAGATGCTTGAGCCTCGATTGAAATTGGTTGTAAGAAGTTATTGATATTAATATTGACAAGGACTTGGAACTAACGATGGGGCACGCATGAGGGTTGGAATTAACTTCACTTTTGGGGCAATGATCAGTCACCTGACCGGAAATATTATGTAAATATCAGTTACCGGGATATACTAGACAATATTGTGGTGAAAGAGATGATGAGACGCTTGAAGGATCATTACTAGTCCGGTGATAAGGCGTCCCTTTACAAGATTCAAAAGTAGTTTAGAGCGACCGTGTCATGAAGCTAGAAGAGCAAAGGGCAGGATGACTGTAAAACCGATGCATTCGAGCCACAAAACCTTAGTTTCAAACATCGTTACATTAGTAAAGTTCACCTGGAGAAAGGGGATGTAGGTTGCGCTTTCAAAGCCATCGTTTTGTTTAGGAAAATAGCGAGAGAATGTATAGAGCCCAGAGGTATTCATTCTTATACAATTGAGAATGAGGCAGAAGCATTAGCTAAAAAATGTGGTATGGAATATACAGATTCTTTCATAGTAACTGATTTTGAAAAAATCGAGAATGTCGAAAAATGCCGTATAGTCGTATTCGGTCCTGAAGGTAATGGAGTAAAAATACTTTATAATCCATCTAACGAGAACAGAAATGACCCTTTATACATTATAGGTCATGATGGAGCAAATCATTACTATGCTATAAAAGAAGATAAGTTAAAATTATGTTTCGAGAATACCAAAAAGCCTAAGGCGTATATGAACGGTATCTTTTGCACTTATTGCTATACTTTCAACAGTAATAATATCGCGCATAAATTAGACTGTGAACATTATGGTTGTAGACAGTGTCTATACGATAAGTGTCAAGGCGTCATTATGGGTTCACAGATGGTAGATATTCCATGTAATGTCTCGTGAATGTAGAGTCGAGTGGAGATTTATATTAAGTGCATTTCGTTTTAAAAAACATCGGAGATATATAATACGTGCAAGAAAATTAAAATTTGTAAACTCTGCCTTGAGCAAATAGAGGCTGATCGCTCGGGTAGTTTCAAACACATTGTACCAAAAGCCTTTTTTACTATATGTAAAGAAAAATACAGTGACGCTAATAAGAAGTACGAATAATTCATATTATGCTACATGAAAAAAGGAAAATTACAAAAGAAAAAGATACTAAACCGGTGGGATTTATACAGTACTATGATATCAGACAACCAGGAAGATAAAGGTTGAGTACTTATGATGATAAAGGAAGGAAGAATAATTTAGAATTGCGTCCTATTTACTGGTAAGCCAGATGATATGCGAAATGTGTGTACAGATAAGGAAGGTGAGCAGGTATGCTCACATTGTGGATCAAGAAAGAACAAGAACATTTAAATTAGAGACCGAAAAAACACCTGTAAAGTCAATTATATAGACTTACCTGATGACGTTTTCAGAGAAATTCCTAAGTCAAAAAGTACTTGGTTGCCTGCACATAATGGTGGGGAAAATGATCGAATCAAATTCGTATATGCCATCATTACTGCCCACCCCGATTGCAGGATCTATGCAGCAGAAACCTTTTAAAAAGAGGAGACGAGAGGTGAGAGTAAAAATAGATTTCAATGAAGTCGAAATGGAAATATAGACTTCAGGGATACATTGCTTTTCACACCATGTGCATTGAAAAGCGAATGCCGCTAAATGCGAATGGAGTGGTTAAGGAGTTGAAAAAAGACAATTCCAAAGGTTTCTTTCCCTATACATTTTTAAATGAAGATAGCATTGAATTATAAAAGGACCATATTCCTGGATAAGAATCTTTGAAAGTAAGATAAAACTCGTCAAAAGATGAAAGCTTAGAAATTGAGAGTACGATATAATAAGTGTTATAGACCAAAGCGAAATACAATATTTTTGGAAGAAGTGTGGAAAGTATGTGTTACAAGATGTTAAGATACTAAGAAATGTTTTGAAAGTTTAGAGGTAGCTCATTAAAAGAATTTGATAGTAAGATTGTCTAGATACAACACAAACAATTGCGTCTTTATTGCTTTACACTTTATAAAAATGTGTGTTTATGCCTGAGCGAAGAAAAAGTATACGAGAATATTTCTAGGGTCGAGAGGAACCCTAAAACCTGTGTCAACACTATGAAGCAATTCGCGTGGCTCTTGTATCGAAGAAAAGAATTGAAACAATACTAAGACATAAGGCGATCTGACTCGTACGGGATGAGAGAAAGCGGTTCAAAAATTAAGAACAAGTGGCTTTACCCTGACGGGTTTGGTTATGTAAAAGGGGTGAAAACTGCTTTCCTATACCATGGTTGTGCATGGCATGGACATAAAGACTGCAATAAAGGAAAAGGTATGCTGCATGGCGGAATACGGCTGTTTTGAGACCGCATACAATGCTACACCATGAAACAAGGAAGAGTAGGTATTAAAGAGAAGCAAGGAGGTTATAATTGAAAGTACGTGTGGTAAGGGATAGGATGGAAATGGAGAGAGTGATCAAAGACAGAGAGAGAGGAGACGCAAAGTCATTCAAGTTCCTGGTTCATGAGACCGCATGAGGAAAGAGCTCGATAAGGAAGTTGAGAGTAAGCTAATATTCAACGGTCTAGCAATGATGTTTGATTAACAACAGACGTGCAATAAGTAGACAGGATTCATGGTTTGGAGGCCGCCATCTGAAGAGACCATTCGTACATTACTACCCTCCAACTAAGAGGACGAGAAAGATCATGTATGTTAGACTATTAGCGATCGCATTATGTTATACCTATATGATGTAGTCAGAAACGAAATTGGGAATATCCGTTGAGTGGACCCCCTAAAAGTTAATAGGACGATTTAACTCACCGTGACAATTGATCATTTAAGGGAAATGGATATCTCGAATGAAAGATATTTCGTACAGCTATAATGAAGATTCTTTCGCTCCATCAAAGAGACGTATATGAGACATCCCCGGTCTCGCTAGAAAAGGGCAAAAATAAAATTTAATATTACCACTCTGTGGGGCAAAGAAAAATTATTGGTTTTTGAGAGAGAGAAGAAGAGAGAGAGTGATTGGAAAGAAGAAGGATAGTCAAATGGCAAATTCATGAATAAGAAGAGAAGAGAGAGAGAGAGGAGAAGGAGAGAGAATGAGAACATGTGACGTAAGATTAGAGGAGTGGTGAATAACACGCAACACCTGAAATTCATGAGTTTGAGAGCGAATTGAAGAGAGATGAGGGATACAGAGAGAGAATAATTAATAAAATTTTGTTGAGAAAGTTTGTCGTGTGTGAAAAGAGAAGGAGTTTTTATTTGAGGGATATGTGAACCACTTCTTAAAAATAAAGAAAAACAGAGGCATCAGGACCACCAAATAATATTCACGAAGACGATCCTGATTTCGAGGAAAGAACTTAAAAGAGGTTGATGTCCGTTTCTTTTTCGAAGAGAAAAGGGAAGGAGGTGTTCGAACTTGATTATTAACAATATCAAGGAGAAAACGCCGGATGGGAGAATGCGGAGGGATTTCCATTTGAGACAAGAGAAAAGAGAGTTGAATGAGCAGCTCAAGAAGATGATCCTCATATTGGAGGAGGAGAGAAAATGATTTGCGACAAAAATACGGATTACTAGACAAAGAGGACGATGGTTAAGGAGATAGACTCGTACTAGTGGATAAAAACAGAAGTATGGAGAACTAAGATTCAATCAAATGCGAGCAAATGAAGGATAGCAACTATGTAGGTGTGATATATCCAATAGAGAAATGATAAATGATGTAGATGTAGACAGTGTAGTCAAAAAAGATTGCGAACTAAGAGCGACAGGAGAAGAGACAGCATTGGTCGAAACGAGGCATGAACAAAGATATGTCCATTGAGAGATGATACGGAGCCCTGAGTGAGAGAGCGACTGGACGAAGTAGAAGTGACAACGGCTACTCTTAAAAACTTCAATGTCATGACGAGCTACTTAACAAATCAAAGCAAATGAGATAAGCACCCTCTCTTGAATTAGGGCTGGCGACACTCATTATGACTCGACTTAGCTGCTTGTGTTAATCTCTGTATATAGTTGCATTAATAAAATAAGAGTAGAAATAAACAGAATAAATAAATAAGATTATATTGAAATTAACATGGAAATCGTTTTATTATAGTATATATATATAGTGATAACTTTAACAGATGGAATAATATATACTGAAATATCGTGTATCTCGGGCATTAACTTTGCCGATTCCTTTTGTGAGTGTACTGGACTCCTAATGAGTCTATATGTATGTGAGTTATTAGAATTAAAGGAACTGGCATATAGATGGATAAATATAAATAATTATATTAATTGTAAAAGTCCAAAGTCTATACAATCAATAATAAATGAATATAAAGGAATAGCATTAATTTTGAAATATTGTTTTAAATAAGTTAACTCGTAATGTATTCGTTGCTCTGAAAATAGTTAAGGCCACGATGAGTCATTCGTTACAATGATATCAAAAAAACCATGAATATGTATTATATATCAGATGAAGGCACAGATAACGCTGACATAGTAGGAGTAATACCAATTTGGCTGTTTATAGATGTTATAATAGCCAAACCTTGGAATGAATAGTTTCTGGAGACGTTATTGCAGTAGTCCTTCCCCCTATAGTCATCGAGTCATCTAAAGAAGAGACGGTACATAAAGACTGAGATTAAACAATGAGGTACAAATAGCAATGGCTTAATTTAACACTAGTATATTATATATATTAATAAGTAATACAGGTAGAGAGGGTATATTATTACTAGTTATATATATATATATATATATATATGTATGTACGTTAATATATAGTAAACGTTTATCATAAGTGACCTATTATTAGGGAAATAATATTTTTGAGGTATATATGGTGTTCTAGATATATTTGTGATTTGCACTTATGAGCTATCTATAATAAATGGTATCAGTACTCAATAACTCAATACATACCGACAATAAATTAGCGTAATCCTTATTATATTAATAAATATATCATGTCGCACTGCTAATTACATTAATTGATAGTATAAGGGTTACATATATATATATTTCCATTTAATATATATATATTTAATATATTTTATTATAAAATTAATTATATATACTATATGTTATCATAATGTATATATAAATGTGTATTAATGTTTTTCCATTGTTAAAATTATTCTGAATAATTAAAATGTTAGATTAATTAATAAAGTTATTTTTTAATTAAACTACCTTGCATAAAATAATACTAAATATTATTCCTAATGTTTCAGCTCCATATATATTATTATAATATTATTTACTGATAAGGGGCGGAGCCTAAAATAGATGAATATAAGTCACAAAGATAATATATTATTCATATATGAGTGATTTTAACTTAATAGTTCGTTAAATGTATTTGATTGTGTGTAGAGGGTTGTGGTGTATATAGTATAAGATATATGTTGTAGTAATATAGTATATATATATATATATCATGATATATATAATACTATTATATATATATATTATATATAATATATACTATTATAAGTGGTTAATAACTATTTATATATATATATACTAGTATATATATATATATAATATACTATATATACTCTCTCACGCATTACTCGAAGCGATGAATAGTTGAAATTACCTCCCATTTTTAATGGTGCTTCTTTCTCTTTTGCGTTCATTTTCTTCACACACTTATCCTCCAATATTAACTACCACCCATTTATCCACATATCATATTACACATACTTAAAAGTGTGTATGCGAGATCCTGTTGTCGTGTTGTGACTCGTGATGATGCTATCTTATATCGTGGACATCGTGTCAGGTGATGTGACTCATATCTCCCGGTGGTGGCAGGGTAGAAAGAATTGCTCGATCGATCGTATGTACACTGCGTGTTCGTGATTGCGTAGCCACTAGGACGGTGATAGTTTGAGGTGGCTGCCCTACACCATCTATTTCTTGCAGGATTGCTAATGCAGGCCTCGGGAGAGGATTCTGTGATTCTTCCCGCTTATAAAAATTGTGTGTGTGGTGGTGTGCGTCTTGTGTGTGTCACGATCTGGAATACCAATGATGAAGGGCCCTTGGACAGGTGTCGTGTTGTGTATCGTCTTTTTCCTAATATTTTTTCTGTCACTTTGAATTAAGCACTCTCGAGTCATGGTGTGTCATCTAGTTGAGATGTTTGCTGAGGATATTGTGTTAACTTGTTCATTTGAATTGACTTCTTTGAGTGTAAGCAAGTTTTATTTTTTCTTTTTGTCTGCAATCTATACGATATTTAATACTACTCAATTGTTTTAGGATACTCGACTCGTGACATAATATTCGTTTCTGTTTATTGTCATGTTTACTAGATCTTTGTCTTTAATCAAAAAAGACTTAATAGTTTGAGTTTATGTTTAGAGACATGCTTACAAAGTGTTGGTGAAGATAGCTCTACGGCATTTATATCTGTTAGATGTAACTCGTTAAGAGTTATCTTACTGTCTAGTCCTAAGATAATTGGTAACTTTGGTTTACGAAATGACAGTCTAGTGTAAAATTTACGTGGGCGTTAAGATGTGATACTAAGGTATTATTCGCACTTAAAGTGGGTTTCTGCCGTCTAGCAATACTATTCTCTGTACTAAAAATTGGTTCAGTCTTATTCATCCGTATAAGCTTTTATTGATAGGAAACACCTTATTAGCGAGTAATTATGTTTAAAAACAAACCAGCTTTAGTATATTTCGTCGATTTTTCAGGATAATAATGACTAAATTCTATATCTCAGAGTGTTTGTAGTCAGGAAAACAGTTATATAGATATAATTTGCGTAAATGTTTAGCTTGCTGTTATATGTAAAATTTTTGAGGACATTATTGCGATGTATGGCAGAACAATTGCATTCAAATAATACGTTTAAGAATAGGGCTCTCAACAATCAATAAAATTGACTTTAATATGCACTACTGTAATGTGTCATATAGAGAATCTCTCATCCATTTGAGAGTTCATCAGTTGTCTCATAACTTTTGTGTAAGGTTAGCAGTTTATGTACTCTCTCTAAAGGAAAACAGAATTTTTAGGGTCTTATCGAGTAAGCTTATACATTATGTAATTCTCCTGCTCAAGTCTCTAGGATTGGATGTCACTGTTTAGCATATTAGTAATTTATGTTATGAAAAAACTGTTGTTAAGTAAATCATCTAGAGCGCAAAACT
>JABUQX010068729.1:10000-12292 GCA_015478945.1 Trachelipus rathkii | reverse complement strand
TCGATAACAAATACTTATGCAATGATTTACGATTATTATAGTCTATATATATATATATATAATATATATATATACGTATACCTATATAGTCATACACGTATAATATTAAATAACTATAATATAGCTTGCCTTATTAATTATAGATAATATAATTAGTTAGCTATATTCACCGTCCACCAACTCTGCCTACTCAGTGTATTCTTTCCAGTACGATTCTAAAACTTTATTGATAAGACGGGCGCTTTTCCTCGACTGAATAAATACGATAATACTAATAATGTATTCTAAAAAGAACACATCAATATGTACTCATATATTATATAAATCATATAGTTTAGCATAATTATCTAAATCATTTATGTGATACTGAATATATTATAAATATATATTATATAAAGATAAACTCTAGAAGTTGATTAAATATTCAAAATCACTAATAGCAAGCTTAAGATTTAAATTAAGGTAATCAGCAGTTAAGGATAAACAGAAAATGTGAATTTATAATATTATATATTTTTTAGGAGGAGCTTCAGACGAACGATCGGTTTCTATAATACACAATCTCTCCAATACATTTATTATAGGGGTATATCTACTCTACTATACACAATTACTACTTTTTAGCTTATCGCAACTACTTATATATTCACAGGATAGTTATCTGTTATACTCTAAAAATATCATATAGTATATAGTCCATGGGCGTCGCAGCTTCCAAGCTGGGGGGGGGTAGCTTAAAATTTTATATACTTATATATATATTATATATATATATATATATTATTATATATATATATATTATATATATATATATATATATATTATATTTATATATTATTATATATATAATTATATTGTTATATATATTATATATATATATATAATAATAAGAAGAGATAAACTAGAATTATGGGTAATTAAATGATTCAAATTTTAAAAAAAATTATTTTTTTAATAAATAGAATGTCAAATATACAATTCGCAATGATGGAAATTACAATTATGAGCAGTTGAAATTGATTATTAAAAGAATTCCTTGGGTTTACAGGCAAATTTTATCACTACTGTTTAAATAAAATAATCAAATTGTAAAAAAATCTTGTGTAACACTCATCATAGCCAGCCCTTTTAACCTGTCGTCTTCCATAGTACTTCGAAGCCAATCTTGATCCTTCGCAGAGTACTAAAGAGAGCTCTACTATACTGATGGTGCATGGCTGGGCGAGTAGTATGATCAAAGCCTTTTTCGTCGACAGAAAGAAAAGGTCATCTCCTTTATGACTTGGGAGACAACAATATTTTAGTTCTTCACTACTCAATTTCTTGTCCCTTCAAATTTTGTACCAAAGTTCTAGATCTTTTTCTATGCCTTCTAATGGTAAAAACTATAAATGAAGCTGTCTTTCTTTAACTCATCGATTGTTATGAGTATAATGTGGGAAGGTGTAAATCTGTCATGATGAAACAGGTGTATTTCAGTAGAAACGATTCCAAAAGAAGAGGTTTATAGAATCCAGATAAGGGTATTATTAGGGGATCTCTCTACAGAACTTAGTGGAGTTTTGTTCTGATGGCTGCTTGCGTGCTGCTGCTACAACAATGCCTGTATGATTCATATCAAGTCCAGTTGCTCGCGATTTGATTAGCTTCTTGTTAAACTTCAGGGATTTTTTTCTTTCATCATTCGATGCTCCTAACATTTCGGCACAAGAGTTGAATGTGCTGCGAGTTTTGACGATATCCAAGGTCTTGGAATTGGAGAGCACTTACAACTGGCTCTAACAGCGCAGAGTACTTCGCGATCAATATGATGATGAATGACGACTTACAAGCCGCTGAATGCAACTGAAAACTGCGCTTTTTCTTGTGGCGGTATCTCCTTCAATGAAAGGGTTTCTATTGCTTGCATCATTCGGACTGTTTGTGGTACCGATCTTTCTTTCCAGCCACAATTGTTTTGTGGAACTCTTGCTTCTTTTTATTTCCCAGCAAATTATGTGCACTCTTCCTTAATTTAAGTCGCGTCGTGCGCCATACCTGAGGGATGCGTTAGGTAACGGACAGTATGGTGTGTTTTTACTTCATTCATTTTAATGTGTTTTTCTTGATGTAATTTCTTTTTTTATTTCTATTTATGTTTTAATTTTTTTTGCCCACTCTTTTGAAAAGGGCTTGCTTCGTGGTTGTGGTATCATGTATCATATTTATATATATATTATATTATGTATATATATATATTATATATATATATTTATATATATATATATATAATATATAATAATATATATATTA
>JABUQX010068729.1:0-7500 GCA_015478945.1 Trachelipus rathkii | reverse complement strand
TTGGAATAACTACCTGTCTGGAAAAGGAGGAAAGAACTCAATATATGGGTAATAATACACTTTTGAAAACAGACTCGCATTTGTAACGTATTAATTTCATTCTACATAAAATGCTCTGTCTCTTCATTTTTCTCAAAAAGATACTCAACATTGTTGTCTCTCATTGTTTCCTCTTTTTTCATAGTTCCTTCTCCGAGTTTTTTCTTCGTGAACTTTAAGGATTTAGATACGGGTTTTCGGTAGAATATTTTACATTTCTGCAACTTTCCGTACTCGACTTTATTGTCTTGTATTATGTGAGCATTGCTGTTGGTAATTTTTTACCAACGATAGGGTGTGAACTTTAGCCGCGAGTTTTTCCGACATTGTAGGTAGGGTTGTGTATTTCTTGGTGCTACTGTGTTTAGGCGCATAATTCGTGACGCACTCTTTCATGGTTCTTTTTGGTGCCAGATAATGATTATGTAGGCTGATTGGTCGGGCAAAAGTTCAAGTAGTTTTTTGGGCATTATTGAGGTGGGATGTGAGTGTTTTGTTGAGCTTCCATATGTGCATGTTTAGGTTTGTTTGTTAGATGCTTCTTTCAACTGTAAGTCGTCGGTTGTATGATTTTTGTCCCACTGGAGCAGTTGTTGCTGATTAAGACCGTCAGGTATGTTGAATGTTTTGCCATAGACTTAGCTTAGGGTGTGAATACCCCTCAGAGATGGGGACGAGCTGAGGGAAGTAATAACACGAAGGTAGGACTCAAACAGTCTTGTGTTTCATGGTTGGTATCAAGCCAGCACTACGTGTTCTAATGCTGTTGACATCATCTTTTGACCATTTCTACTTTCCCATACTTTGGCATTATATGTATTGGGTTTAAAAAAGTTGGGGAAAAAGTGTGGATGATCCAACACTTACACAGCTGCTCAATAAATGTGCAGTAGTTGCGGCGTATCTGAAACTATGTGGGACTGGGAACTTCCAACAGTGGGAGGATTAGCTGGTTATTCAAAGTCTTGAACAGATTGTCTCTTGAGGCGTCTTTGATGGGAAAGTGCCCACATAGTGAGAAGTAACGATCTTATACTAGGGTTAGAATGACTTGTGCTCGATCGAAGGTAGGTGAGCTTTAAATATGTCGACATGGATTACTTCAAAACTTATAAGGAAATTCCCTTAATTTCCCTAAATTGGAGATTGAGTTTCCGTTGCCTAATTTTAAGACAGCTTGACATTGAAGCCACAAGGACCGTATCATCTCCTTAACTGTCCGATGCATCTTCTCAAATACGAAATCGGCTTTTAAGACAGTGAGACATCGATTAATCCCGAGGTGTCCCTGTAAGTGAGTCATCCTGATGAGGGTGGCGACTTGTGTGCTAGGAATGATAACACGAGCATAATTTAATGATATGTCAACATATAAATGTATCTTTTGTTTTTTGAACCAAAATTCATGTTTTTTAATGATCAATGAACTCTTATGGTTACCTTCTAATAGCGATTTTATAAATGGATCATCTTTTTGGTCTTTACTTATCTCTATATAATCAATTTCCCTCCTAAAGCGCTTAATCAGCTCTAAATGTGCGTCGTTGCAATCTCGGATCAAATTGATGTGTGTGTTTATAGGTAAAATATCTCTTAATTCATCTACTTTTAAGTCCGTTACTTCTTTATTAAATTTATCTAATTTCTCTCTTTCTAATTCTCTTCTTTCTTCTATGCTCACCCCTTTCGTTACTGCGTCAGGATTTTTCCCATGAGAAATATTTAAGGTATGTGCGCTATGGTCATTTAAAGGTCCTAACGTCGGTCCTTCATGGGATTTTATGGTTTGGGCACGGGCTACATTCTTTGTGGTCTGTGCAAATCGTCTCTTTAAACTCGGAGACGGGATCTCTATGAGGCAGGTGTACGCTCGTGTGTTTTGGTCACCTTCTATTATTGTTTTCTCAGCCTCGCTCTGATTGGCTGACTCGGTTGCGGTTGAACCAATCACAGGGCTCGGGAGGCGTGGCTTCGCTAGCTCCTCCCCCTTTTGCATTACTTTGCAATGATCTGTTGCATTGATGGAGGTTTCGTCTTCCTCAACAAGGTGGTTAATTACTAAATATTCACTTAATGGATTTGTCTTCTTAGTGATTAACTCCCAAGAGACTAGATAAGCCGACAAGAGATTTAAGCTTCTAATCTCTCGTAAATTATAATTTTTATTGTCATTAATTTTTTTGTATCTTTGTATAATTTCCCGCGATTGAGTGAATATTTTGATCGGTCGATTAGCGAGAAGGTATCCATATTTTTTCAAGAGCTTCGTCAGAAGCACTAACAATTTTCCTACATCATCGTAAGTCCGTTCCATGGCTGATAATATAATACTGTAGAAGGCGATAGGAGCTCCTCCTTCGTCAGGTGTTGACAATATGACTGCTGCGGCGGCGGTATTGGTGGAGTGTATGATGATGTCGAAAGGGCTGGAGTGGCTGGGGTAAGTTAGTGTATTGGCGTTTCTGATGGCTTCTTTGCTGTCTTTAAAAGCTTTTTCTCCTGAAGGGTCCCATGTGATTTTTCGGTTCCCATATGGCTTTCCCTTTAAATAGTGATAGAGTGGAGCGGTAATGTTTGAGTATACTGCCACAGTAGAACGATAGAACCCAAGTTTCCCTAGATAACTCCTTAATTCCTTTATAGTTTTGGGTTTTGGTGTATCTAATATCTCCTTGATTTTATCCTCATTCGGCCGAATCCCCACCTTGTCTATGGTATAGCCGAGGTAGTCAATTTCACTTTTCGCTATTTGACATTTATTCAAATTAATACTGATGTGGAAATATTGTAATCTTTTCAGCACCTTTTCAAGGAGGATCAGGTGTTCTTCTTCAGTTTCTGAGTGTATGAGTACATCATCCATGTATGCGTGAACGTTCGGTATCCCCTGTAAGAGAGTATCCATGAAGGCTTGGAAGATAAAGGGGCTGGAGACGAATCCCATAGGCAAATATTGATAGGAATAAGATCCCAGGTTCGATGTTATAGTGAAGTATTTTACGCAATCTGTGTGTAATGGCAGGCTGTAGTAGGCCTGAATTAAGTCAAGTTTCGTGTAGAGCTGGCTTCCTTTAAGGGTAAACATTGCATCATTCAAGTGTGGTAAGCCATAAGTTGCGACCTCCACCCTCTTATTGAGTTCTCTAAAGTCCGATATCAGTCTCACACGCCCGCCAGACTTCTCGAGGACACTGACTGGGAAGGACCATGGGGAGTTGGATCGTTTTAGCACTCCTGTGGCCACAAGATTGTCAAATTCTGCTCTAGTTTGTGTGTAGAGCTTGTGAGGAATTTTTCTAGGTCTGAGAGAGACGGGAGGCCCCTTAACATCCACTTTATAGGGGTAGGTATTTGCCAGCTCGATTAATACTTTTCAGGGATGAAGGCGGTTTCTTCGTCAGTAGTTACTTGACCGCCCCCATCTATCAACGCTGAGCTCATTCTTTGATTTTTATTATTTTTGTATTTTTCAAAAATCTCATCCCATATTTGCATCTGTTTTATTTTTATATGATGATTTTCCGGCAAATATGGGTTCAAAAATAAACCTTTATATCGCAATAAAATTTCATTAAAAGATGTAGGGCTAGAAGAAACGTGCAAAATATTTGGATGAGGAGTAAATGCTAGAGAAGAGGAAAGAGTTTCATGCACATAATTAATATTAGAATTGTAAATTTGATTTAATTTAATACTATTATTTGTGATTGAATCTATAAGTAAATCATTAGTAAAATCGATTCCCATTTGAAATTTCTTTAAAAAGGATAAGCCTAAAATGTTCATTTTGATGTCGGCAATATAAAATGTCTCTACATAATTCCTACCAAGACCTATGTCAATTACAACATTTTTAACATTATAAATAGCGATTTTTGAATTGTTTGCCGCATGCATAAACCCGACAGGTGGACTGTGATTTGCACGAGCCCCTACTGCCATAAGATTTTGAAGCCCCGAATCGATCATATAATTACTCATTAATACGGTCAATGAACCTGACAAGAGATGGGGTGTCGATTTTACGACTTGCTTGTTCTCGCCAGCAATCGCGTTGTAACCTTGTACTGTCCACACAGCGATCGTTTCATCAACACTTTGATGGGCGTTAAACAAGCTATCTGGTTTTAGCTCCTCACCCACTCCTTACCTGATCCAATAACGTTACATGAGGCAATTAAATGTAAAAAAATATATTACCCTGCATGGCAGAGGCTTCTAGTTGTTACAATTTTAAACTCGTTTAGCTTACCATAACATTTGTAGGACAGAAAGAATCAATTATATACAAATATTTTATAATTAAAACAGTTTTCAGGAATGGGCACACGTACTACCAGTGGGTCTCTCCATGTCTATATTAATATGGCGCATCTCCCCCTACAGATAATTGACCGAGTTCAACACAATTATCAATTTATTTATCACAACCTTGAGTATGTTCTTTTTCACATTATTTACAATTTTCAGAAATTTCGATACAAGCGGTTGGTTCGAGGCTCTGAGGAGCCCTGTCTTTTTTATCAGTAAGACTGGATTTGCTTCTTTCTTTTCAAGTGGTATGGTCACTATGTTCAATTGTTTTGAAGAATATTGTTGATTATTATTATTATTATAATTATTTATATTATTATATATATTATTATTCACCTAAATGTTCCTAATATTATTATTATGTTGTTATGATTATTTATGAATTATTATTATTATTATTATTATTATTATTATTATTATTATTGGTAGTAGTAGTAATAATAAGTGCAGTATTTGTAGTAGTATTATTTTGACTACTGTTTTTATTTGTATTTATAAAGTTTTTATTTTCTATATAGTTTTCACCAGTTATATTGGCACTTTGATTTATTATGTTTATTTCATTGTTTTTATTTTCAACTTGGCGTGTATTGTTGATGATTTTTATTTGAGGATGAAAGGAAACTTTTTTCTTTTGAACTAATTTTCCCCGACTGCTATATTGAGGTTGTGTGGTGAGCAATCGGGATTCTAGTTTTCCGCATTTTGTGAGGTGGTTCTGTTACCATTATTATGGAGTAATGGGTATAGGGGGCACTCCGCCCCTTCACATCGGTAAGCAAGATATAAGTATCTGGAATGGTAATAACAGAGATTGCTTGCAGCATTGATGAAGGTGGTGGTATACCCATTATTGTCAGCTGAGCGCGGCTGTCTAGACTGGCTCCTTCCGCGGCTCATATTACCTTTCTCAGCTGTTTGTGTCTGACCTTGAAGCATCTGCCTGTTTACTGTGCCAGCAGCGTCGAGACTTTCCGCCAAGCTGGGCCAGGCTGGGTGGAAAGATGTCGGTCAGCAGGAATGGTGACTGGGGTTAGTGTGTGCACCGGGTTTGGCGCGATGTTCTTCGGGCCAACAGATTCGATTTCATGTCCGACCTTCGTCGTGCGACCACAGCGTTAACATGGCTCACAAGTCTGATCGAACTTGTGTGCTTGGTTTCGGCCATCTTGCGAACGAAAGTTTTTAGTATAGACTCATCGCCCACTGTAGTCATTTCAACAAGTCGTATTTCTTCAGCGAGGAATAGACTGGCATCTGTATTGTTACAGGCATCTGTTCTAAGAAACAAGTCTACGACAAATTTTAGGGTTGTGTTCGTAAGAGGACTTCGAAACTCTGTTCCCAGGACTTTTTGATGCGATTTAAATAATTCACTTGCAACTCGCTGGCTGATATGCCTGTGACAATACATCTCGTATTCGGTTTCTGAGAGCTGAGACATCTCTCTATGTCTCAAGAAGAGATTCTATAAGCATCTGTCTGAAGCGGAATTTTAATTTGGATACAAAGTGGGATAGTAGTCGGTGCAATAAGCGAACCCGCTCATGGGGCCTCGTCAATACGAATTCAATTCAAGGATGGCTGCTTTTGCACTCAGCAGTTGATTACATCGTAAGGATCGAAAATGGGCAATTGATTGGAGCTTAATTGACTATGAGTATTGATAGGCGATCGGTATTCAGAACGCCTTGATCTCCCATTTTGGCGGGCATTCTTGGGCGTCGTCTCAGTTTCACTCTCCGATGTAAACCCAGATGGCCCTGCCTCCATTTGGGGTTGAGGGAGTTGAGGGCGTTGAGGGGAAGGAGTCTTTCCCTTCCTTGTTCGTGAAGCGTTCTTTGTTTGCGCCTTTTGACTCAGTTTTTTCGTGCTCACCATCGTCAATGACTCTTTGAATATTTAGCTGAGTCGCTTGGAGTCAAGCGCAAATGTTTGAATTTTAGGGCTAAGTTAGCTTGGGTTCAAATTTCACCAAATCTTGGACGCTAACGAATTTTTTTCAATTTTGCGTAGCAACGACTTTCTTCTTTCTATTTTACTTATAGAAGGGTATAATTTCTTCACGTTGCAATTAGATTAACTCAATCACTTGATTATTTATAGATCTCTCGAATTGATTTAGCATCTAGATCACAGATGATGGCAAATTTTTTTTTTTTATTATTTTTTTTATTAATTTTGAAATTTAGCAATTTAGCACTAAATTTAGGGTTCATTGCTCCGTTAGTCACTCCGGGGTCACCAAAAATGGGTTAATGACCAAGACTTGCTCTTGGTCCCCTTAATTAATCTTAATTACTGGCCCTATTAATCTGACGGTTTTCAAATGAGAGATGGATCAAGTTATTTCTTTATTTAAATCAGTGATCGAGATTTACAGGAAATGTCTTTACACAATGAATAATAGGTAATATAAGCACCTTTAAATCGTAGAGATTAACAATATATAATCACGTAATCACTACTTAATTATAATGGCACTCACCCTAATCTAAGCTAACCTCTCTGCACGAGAGTTTCCTACAAAAGACCGCGAGATAGGGACGCTTCAGGCGGCGTCGCCCTCCACATCCCCTTCTCATTTAGGCATCCCTCCCAATCGGGGGAGAGATGCTATGATACCCCTTTAGTTACATTGTTCATAGGAGAGTCACCAGGCCTACGGGGTGTACACATGAGATTGGCAAAGTGGTCTCTCACAAGGCTGTGGCACCCTTTGTGTTGTGTCATGCCCATGCCTTAAGACCTTACATAATTACTCTAATCATGGGCTTTTTAGTCCATATAAATTATTATATATATATATATATATATAAATATATATATAATACTATAAATATATAATTATAATATAATATATGTATATATAATATAATATATATTATATAAATATATAATATAATATATATATACATATATATATATATATATATATAATCTTATATATAATAACTATATACCTTATCATAATAACTTATATAATAATAGTATATATAATATATATATATGTGGCTGTGTGTGTGATGTGTTGTGTAAAGGTACTCAGATAGCCAACACCTTTGGATTAAAAATAGATGTTGCCAAGTGTTCGCATACATATTGTTTATCTCGAAATTATTGAAGTTAGGGATTTCATATCTCCCT
>JABUQX010068728.1:40000-88983 GCA_015478945.1 Trachelipus rathkii | reverse complement strand
ATATATTATATATACTATAGTATATCAATACTATTATATAGAGATGAGATAGATATAGTATATAGTAATATAGTGATATATATAGGTATATATGGATATATATATATAGATAGATATAGTAGATATAATATATATATAGATATAATAGAGAATATAGTATATAATATTATATCGATATATATTATATTAGTATGATATTCAAGTTTATAAAGGTTAGAGAGAATAGATTTACTAAAATTCTTATATTTATTTAATTCCAATAATTAATAATTGTCTGATTATTAAACTCAGAATTTCCATCATAGCATAAAGTATATTATTAATATATGTGAACGAAAGTTTATCTAGTACTCGTGCGTAAAATTGTGGCGTGATTATTTTTTACGTCTAATATATATTATATATATATATTGTAATCTAAGTCAATATATAATATATATAGGTATAGGGACGGATTTATGTCCTATATATATTTCCTATATTATTATATAGAAATTTTAATATGATAAATTATCTGATGAATCTAACTTACTGTACGCCTATGCTCATATTAGAATATATCATATACTTCATTAATATGAAAAGTTTGTAGAATTAAAGGATAAATAATTTACACAAATATATATAGAATATTATATTACTTATTATATATATATATATAATATTATATAACTTTTGATATTATTACAATGTAATTATTATTTCTTTATATAAATTTCTGCTTCTAGATATAAAAATTACTAGTTATTATATCTAATTACATATTAAAAGTTTTTACGCGTATTATCATGAGTATTCCATATAAAAACTTCGGTCGTATTCGTAGTTCTACTAATACCTGTATTCATTCCATTTCAAAATACAAGCATTCACACCTCATAAGTAATATCATTCAACTCGCAATCCTCTCCAACAAGAGTGAGCTTATAATATAACATATTGTAGGGAACTAAGGCGTGGCAGCTATCTCGTAACTTGGCTGCTTTCCTACTATGATATCGAAACACCTAGAATAGCGGTAGTTATCCACATAACAGCTCACAACCTACACAGGACGCATGTTACGCATTCACACACTTAGCAATATAACTATATATTAGATATATATATATATTATATTATTATATATATCTTATATATATATATAATATATAATATATATATATAACTATATATATATACTATTATATAATATTTATATATATATATATATATATATATATATATATTCATTATATATATAATATGATAAATTATTATATATATATATATTTATATACGTGTGTATAATATTAGCATATTAATAATTAATATTACGTATACTATATCATATAATAAATACTTAATATAACGAATTATCCATATTTCTTGTATGTCATACACATTTACTATCTTCTCTAAAGGTAAGAATTCTCAAATTTTCTCAGATTACACATAAACATAAATCAGTTCCCTACCATTCTCGTCTTCATCCTTTTCTTTTTCTCCTTTATATTAATATATTATAAATATATATTATATAATATTATATATATATATATATATAATATATATATATATTTAATATATATAATTATATTTATAATATAATATATATATATATTATATTACTATATATATATATACATATTATTATATATATATGTATTATATATGCTATTCAAATAACTATAGACTATTTAGGCAAATGTGTATTCTTTGTCAATACAATAACATGCAACGCAAACACATACTTAATACTTAATATTAATATTTTTATAATAATATATATTATTAATATTTATATATAATATAATATTTATTTATATATATAATACTAATATATTACTACTATAATTATACTAATTAATATATATATATATATATATATATATCTATATAATATATATATATTTACTTAATAATATTATATATGCCGATTAATTTAAATTCGTGAGTTATATTGCGAAAGTTGTTTATCAATTAGGTACATAAACATCACATACCACACTTCACTTCATTACACTCATCCCACACCCACACACCACCCCCACAAAAGATTAAACTCTTTAAATATATTATTATATAATATATACTATATATAATAAATATTATATTATATATATTATATAATATACTATATTATAATAATATATGATTATATATATAAATATATATAATATATATTAATAATATATATTATTAATATATTATATTATATATTATATATATATATAATTTTATAAATATATTAATTATTTATATATTATATATATCTATTTATATATATATTATTATTATAATATATATATAATATTATTATATATATTAAATATTATATACTTTTATTAATTATATATAATAATATATATTAATATATATATATATTAATTATATATATTATATATATATTAATATAATATATATATATAGTACTATGATCGTGGTATATTATTTCTCAGTAATGATCTACTAGCGTATATAAATACTACAGATAGACTTGAGTCTTCATCTTACCTGTGTTTGCTATTGATCCAGATGATTTGATTGTTTCTAGGTAATGTGAATCAAGACGCACACTCTATAGTTAAGATCTGGTACTACACAAATACCTTCCTCCTTATAATCGAGAGTAACTTGTGAATGTAGCACTCACGCAAGGAGAATACTTTTTTATTCTATTATTAAATATAGAGGTTTGCAACAAATGGTTTCACAACAAAGTAGCAGAATATAAACATTCCACCATGCGGTTTATATACCAATGAAGAGAGGAGAAGAACAGTAAGTAACGTATATTAATTATATAAAATAATAACAGATGATTCAGTTACTTTACTGGTTCATTTTTCTAGCGCTTTTCTTGTTAATTCATCTTCTAGAGTCTTATTCTCTAATTTCAACTTTACTCTTTCCATTATTTATTACTTAATATACTGTATTTAATAAATAGGCGATATTGCATGGCTTTTAAAAGTTAGTGACTCATTCCAGTCATTGATAAGGAATATAGTCACCTCTTTGAGTTATGATAAGTATTTAAATCTATCCATATGTATATATTAAGTTTGAAGGCTTTTTAATAGCTCTAGAGTTTTGCTAGTATTTGTCATTTGATTCTTCTTGTTTGTAGTGTTTGATATTGAAAAACCTTCAGCAGGTTTTCCCTTTTCCATAATAGGACTAGTTTTTAGAGAAATGAATGATTTTACGTCATCTACATATCTATTTTGCCCTGACTTGCTGTCACTATGACGCTTCTTTATATTAGACTCTTCTTGATTATTCAAGAGAATTTGATTTCCTGTTGGAGGCTCAGCTATGAATACATTATAACGCTTTTCTTGTTTACCGTCATTTTCAGTTTTTTTAAGGGAGTTTATTTGAGCTTTATGGTGCAATATAAATTCTTGAATTATGTCCACCGTCTTGATGCACCGGACATTTATATAGTTACGAAATCAGATAATATGATAGTATATATATATAATATATCGATATATATGTATATATATATAATATAATATTAAATATAATATTATTATACTAATATATATATATATATATAATAATATATATATATATTATATATTCATATATACACCTACTTATATATAAAAAAAATTATTCTAATAACTATATGTATATATATAACTATAATTATTATATTGTATTATTATATATTTAATTAGTATAATATATTTAATATATTATATATTTATATAATATACACAATAATATAATACTATATATATAGAAATATCAATTGTATAATATATAATATATATACTTTCATGCTTAACATCTATAAGGGGACTAAAGAATGCAAGTTCTTTCCTTGTCGCCTCCCTGTCCAGCTATGGGCAAAGGCATTATAAGTGTTGTCGAACAAATTTATTTTTTCGCGGAAAGGTACTTTTAAGAAAAATTGGCACAGGTTCAACTATAATTTTGTTCATTATATATTTGACTTTCATACAATTTATTTGCCATCCATTGTCAAACACACAAAGCGAATTAATTAAGCTTTCCCTCTGTCAACGATTTATTTATCCTACGCAATTCTTGGTTTGGATTATATATAAATTTTTTCAGGTATTCCCTTTGAACATCAATAACGCTTCATTTTTTCAAGGATAAAGTGTACTCTTATTTATATATATTCATATCTCTTTCTAATTAAATGTAGAAATATATATAATAATACCAAGGCTTAAGAAAACCCTTGTGATTTCTTAAGATTTCTGTTTGATTCAGGAATAGGCAAATATCATTTTACCGAATCATAAAAGGACTTCCCCTGTCGCCGCATATACATATTCTACTTATTATAGTATAAACGTATATATATACTATATATATATACTACTATATTATATATATAATATAATATATTATGATATTCAATATATATAATATATATATATATATATATATTATTATATATCATATTTACTATATATATACGGTATATAAAGGAAGATGGTAAAAGAGTTAATATCTAAATAGTACGGAAAGGGTATTTCCGAATCCACGAAAATGACCGCGACCTTTTTTGACCTTTCTGACCCGACCCCTTGTTTGAGGCTCGAATTGTTTACCTGACACTTGACCTTTTTGGCCTATTACCTTTTTTGTTACCTTGACCTTTTTCGACCAACCACCTAGGCTTCCAATGGTCATTTATATGGCCCACGGTATATAATTTTGAGCAACCCTAAATTTTTTAGGCAACCTAATTTTTGGCAACCTTCGAAGAAACCCTAATGCGCCAAACGGTTGCGTCAGCAACCCGTTGTACGCTTTTACCCCACACCTAATCTTTTTCGACTAAACCTCTTGGTCTTCCGTGGTCAATTTTTGCCCACCAGGATTAATTTTCGGCCAACCCTATGTAGGGCTTTAGCCCTTTGAGTCTTTAACCTTGATTTGAACCACTGAATATTTCAACCAACCCATTTGGTCTTTCCGATGGGTCATTTTTGCCCACTGGTATTTGTTGTACGAACCACAAATTTTTTGTTGAAGAACCCAAATTTTTTATTGAGAACCCAAAATTCTTTTGTCAGAACCCAAATTCTTTTCGACCCCAACCTTTGGTCTTCCATTGTGGTCATTTTTGGCCCACAGGCTCATTTTAAAATCGGCAAACCCTAATTTTTTGGGGCAACCCTAATTTTTAGCGAAACCCTTAATTTTTTGCAAACCCTTCGAAGAAGGGTTTGCGCCAACGGTTGCGTAAGCAACCGTGGTACGTATTGCCCCCCCTATTTACGCCCCCTAATTTTTCGATCATGGGTCATTTTTTCGCCCACGGTAATGTTTGAGGCACCCTTTATCTTGGGCTTAGCCCGTTTTGATGTCTAACCTTGTTTGGACTCAGATATTTCGGCCCTTGACTTTGCCAGTACCATGGGTCATTTTGCCCACGCCAATTTTTTTGCCACTCGTGGCCCACCCGTCACATATTTCGTTCCTAAACTTGTATGCATGTGATGGACTACCTAACTTGAACACCTACCAAACCACGTGCGCAGTGCGGCCGGCGCCACCACACACCACACAACCACACACACACACACACACACACACACTTAACACATTTAAAGTAATTAACCATGACACTTATACCACACATTCTCTATGACACTTACATGTTACCCATAGACACTTCATTAACTTATACTCACGTACAAACACACTGTCAACCCTATTGGTCGTCCATGGGTCAATTTTGACACGATAATTTTTTGTCCTTCTTTAGGGACTTAGCCCGTTTTGATGTCGTACCTTGTTTGCCTATGATATTTCGCCTTTGGACGCTGCCATATCACCATGGGTCAAATTCTGACCCACGGCTAAGAACTTGATGGCTTTATTGTTCCCAACCACCGAAGAATTATTCTTAGGTGATGTTCTATTAGTGTTCTGATGAGTATTAAGATGAGTGCCAGGTGAAGTGCCAGGTATGCCAATGGTACCTAGTGCCAATGAGTGCTCCAGATGAGTGCTCAAGTGGTGCCAATTGAGTTGCCACATTAGTGGCCAAGTGAGTTGCCACTAAGTTGCCAATAGTGAGTGGCCACCTTTTTCAGGTCCTTTTCTAGCCTCCCCTAGTCTAGAATAGCGCCTAATATGGGTGTCTACCCTAGGTAATAAGGTATTGAGGACCCAATGGTTTGTACATTTACAAATCTGCTAGAATGCTCTATACGAGTGTATTTTAATAACACTTAAAGCACTTACCTCGCCATAGGACACTTACACTAGCCCATAATACACTTACACTCACACGCACCATAGTTACACTTACACTTACACTTCACACACTCGAACCTCAATTTTGTTGCCTTCTTTGAGGACTCATCTTTGATGAAGTCATCTTTGATACCACCTATTTTGATGGTTCATCTTGGATGACTCATCTTTGTCTACCTCTAGATTTCATAAGTTTGCCCACAGGCCGCAGCAAAGCCCCCTCCCCGCACAAGGATGAGGTGGTCCCGCACCCGCAGGTGCGCCCGCCGCTCCGCGAATGAAAAATAATATATACTATAAGTATTCATTTATTTCATAGCTAAAATTTTTTTATTAAAAAACTTTTTCGCGAATCTAAAAAACTATAACTCATTACACACCTATTATTTAACACATATATTTATTAACATTATTGTTTTACAATATACTTTTTACAATACTTTTTAATTTATAATTTTTAAAAAAATTGTATGTAAGTAAGAAAAGAAACCAAGAGTGCCTGAGTAAAAACATTTATTTTACTACAACTGTACGCAAAATTTTATTAAAAACATTAACCATTACATTTACCTTTAAAGCGAAATCAGTAAAATCAATAAAGGTTGTAACCTGAATACAGAGGGGATAGTATGCTTTTTGTTTACTGCTTTACTGCTTTAACTTCATGTTACTGCTTATAACTTCATTTTTTTACTGTTATAACTATATGTTATTACTGCTTTAACTCACATATTTAATTTAACATTACATACCTTTAAAAGCAGTAAGATCAGTAATCAATAGACGGTGATTACCACTAACACCTCAGGAGGGGATTAGTATGCCTTTTTGTGTTTACTGTTTACTGCTTAACTCATGATTTACTGCATTTAACTTCATGTCAATTTTTACTGGCGTTTAATCTCATATGTTTACTGCTTTAACTTTCACATATTCATTTATGTTTTCCATACCTAAAGCAGTAAATCATTAATCAAACTGTGTTACCTAACACCAAGGGGGAATAGTATGCTTTTGTTTTACTGCTTTACGTGCTTTAACTCATGTTTTACTTTAACTCATGTTTTACTGCGTTTAACTTTCTGCTTTACTGACTTAACTTTCTGCTTACTGCTTTACTACTTTCCTGCTTTACTGCTTTAACTCACCTATTTATATCTGTTATGTTTATTGTTTTAATACTTTTTATTTATTTTTATTTATTATTTTATCTTATTTTTTTATTTTATATTTTATTATTATACTTAGTGTTATTTACTTCATGCCTATTTATATTATTTAGAAACACACATAACATACACACACACACACGCACACACACACACAACACACACACACACACACACACACACCACCACACCACTACACTTTTAACACTCACTATGACACTTATACACCCACATTCACTATGACACTTACATTTAACCCATAGTCACTTACATTTTACAGAGGCGCTGCTATTAATAAGGTCACACACACACACTTACAACTTATGCACACAGTTCCATGATACTTATTACACCACATTCACTGATGACACTTCCCATTTTATAATCATAGACAACTCTTTACACTTACACTCACACACAGATTACTTACATCACATCAGATTTACTTACACCACACCAGATTTACTTACAAAAAACCCCAAAAAAAAAAAACGGATTTTTAAAAATTAACCACACGAATTACACACACACCACACACAACACACACACACCGCAACACTCACTTACACATATAACGTTTATTTTATTAAAAACCATTTTATGTTTTAATTAAAACACGTTCATATATTACCATTCAAATATAACTAAATTATTTCAAAGTTCTTAATTCTTCTATAATAAATCAAATTATATTTGGTCAAAGAATTAGATGAAGTGTTCATATTTTTTGATTAAAATCGTATAACTTTAAAGTTTTAAAATAACTTTTACTAAAAATTTTATGAAATTTTATTAAACATATATCTGGGTTTACGTTGTTTTACATACCAAAAATCAGTAAATCAGTAAGGCAGCCCTAACACCCCCTCTAACATCAAGCCTATGCCACGGTTTGTTTCTAGTTGGACTTACTGCTTTACATCATCTTTTAGCCATGTAATAAGTATAAAATAACAAATAAGTTCTTCTTGATAAATAACATGATATTTTTTTTAAAAATATTATGTTTGTTAAAAAAATCAAATAACTCATAAAAATTTCTATTATTCAGTTTAGGTTAACTAAAAAAATTTCAAAGTTTTTTTAAATAATTCGTTGGTTTTCTTATTATTATTATTATATTTCTATGTACATTGACAATCCATCACGAGAAAACACAACACCGCACTCCTTACAGATACGGAACTGACCCTCTCTTGGTAAAATGTGTTGAAATAACAACTTTAGGTCTAATTTAGGATAATCCTTTTTGTAACCCGGGGGCGATTTAAGAGCCTAATTCCAGGTCCAAATATATTTTTTCAAACTGGACTTTTTCTGTAAAAATGTGGCGATAACTACGTTAAGGCCTAAATTTAGGCCATAATTTTAGGATAAGCCTTTTTGTAGAGGGGCTAATTTAATCCTAATACCAGGTCAAAAGGTAATTCTGCCGTAAATCATAGACAAAATATTGTTATTATTATTTTTGTAAATATATTATCAAACTGAAACATGCTGATCGGTAAGATCCTTAAGCAGGTTTAAAAAGGAAATGTTTTCCCTTACTTGTGATTTGTCGGGGTAATCCTTATCTCTTATAGGACCTCGTATGTGATTGGTCGAGAATTATTTTTCGTCTTTTGAAAATTTACACTTTGTTCTTTTAAACTTGTATTTGAAGAGGGGTGTTTTATTATCTTCTAGACCCAAACTCATTTTAAATCATAGTCATTTAGCTGTTAAGCGGTGCAAAAGTATCTGATTTGGTATTAAAGTGTTTTATTTTACTAAGTATATATCAATTTATAAATAAAATACTTTACATTTAAATACAATAATTATTAATTTCACTAGAATAGTAATAATTAATATAATAATTAAATCACTAGTTCATAAGCTAAGCCACCAGGGCTCAGCATGAGCCCACCCGCAAAGGCAGCCAACCCGCACCCACTGGTGCGTCCCGCCGAGTCCCGCCGCGCGCGCCCCCGCCCGCCGCGTGCACCCGCCGGCGCAATATTTCCGCGTTCCGCCCGCCGCGTGCGCCCGCGGCCGCAATATTACTGCGTAATCGCATTTAGAACACACCATACACCACACCCACGCGCACATACACACACACACACACACCACACACACACAGCTCACTTAATTTTGATTACGTATAGTTTATTAACATTTTATTATTTATTTTATTATTTTCATACTTATTATTTATTTACTTCTAGCCTATTGTTATTATTATTTAAGAACACACATTCACACAAAAACACACGCCCACACTCACACACACACACACCACACTCACACGCAACACTCATTACACATATAGCCGTAATTATATTATTAAAAACATTATTGAATATTATATATTGGAATTCATAATATGTACCGTAAATATATCCTTCTTTTGTGGCCTACATTGTTTAATATTGTGATTTATTTATAAACACTCACAACTTACTTCACTACACATACACATACTTATACACACACGCATCTCACCATACCACTATCTAGATTATTTGATTCCCTCAACTTTGATGCCTACAGTTATCTATTGATATATGCATCAACTTTGATTTTCATCAGTTTTTGAATGCCTCAAACTTTGATGCCTCAGCTTTTGATTCCTCAACTTTTCCCACCGATAGCTTTTTTGATATTTCTCAACTTGACTTTGCCTGTATTATAGTATCACAACTTTTAATATATTATTCTAGCTAAATTTTCCATTAAAAGAAAGCAAGTCCTTTTATGACTTATCTTGATGGCGTCATATTTACAACATTATTTTTCTTACATATTATATAAATTCTTAATTTATGAACGAAATTAAAGCTAAGTATTTATACACTTACCTTATAGACATCTATAATTTACATCTTTAAACCAACTTATTAATGACACACTATATATTTACAACTATATTTAGATATTCAAAAAAATATACTATCACAATTTAACTAGCCACTATACCATAGTAACATACTATTATACACTTACACCGTCACATCAACTATTAAATATATATATATATATTATATATATATATATATATATATATAATAATTAATATATATATTAATATATATTTATATATATATATTAATATATATAATATTAATTATATTAATTAATATTAATATATATATATATTATATATATATTAATATATATTATAATATATATATATAATATATAATAATTTATAATATATATATATATTATTAATATATTAATATAATATATATTTATATAATATTATTATTTATATTAATATATATATATATATATAATATATTAATAATATAAATTATATATATAATATTATAATATATATATATATTATAATATATTAATATATATAATATATTAATATATTATATATTATATTATATAATTATATATATATATTAATATATTATATATATATATATATATATATATTAATATTATTAAGTATATATAAATAATATAATATATATATATATAATATTTATATATATATTAATATATTAATATATATATATATTAAATTAATATATATATATTATATATATATTATAAGTATATATATATATATTATTCTATATTATCGCGTCAAGGTATAAATATATGCGCCTGTGGCGGCAGCGCACTCCAGCGGCAAGGCTCTAGCTTGAAACGCTAAGAATAAAATATTGCGCCTGCTGGTTATATAGCGCACGTTAATCAGCGGCATATAAGTATATATGGGCGTGGACGTCGGCCGGCGGGACGCCGCTGCGGACCACCAGCGGGTGCGGGGGTTGGCTGCCCTTGAGGGTGGGGCTCATTTAGTTGAGAGCCTACTTTTTTTAGTATAAACTTGTGTTACGTCATAGCGCTTAGTTTCACCATATCTCTCCATGTGTTAAACTCTAATTTTGACTTGTCTAAATTATATTCTATCTCTGTCGCATTCTATTCCCCTATTCAGTTGAATATCGTAGCACTTAATTCATTCTAGAGCTCTCATGCACTTAACAATACGAAGGAATAGTATAATCTCTCAAAAGCCTTCTCTCTTCCAATTCTATTAATAAGCTTTAACTTCTGATCATGATACTACTACTCATTCTAAAGATTTACGATAAATCATTTAAATTCACACTCTCTTTATGAAGATAACCTAAGATTATGGAAAACATACATCTAACCTCGTTCAGCCGGAATCTTAAACAGCCTTCTACCTCTGCTTGCCAGTGAATGTAGCTCTTTATGATTTTAAACGATAATGAGGAACTGTCGTGTCAATAAACTAGAGGACCATATACTATTATTGGCTATCTCACACCTGCTCTGCGAAATTACTTAGCTGTTTTTTGTAATAGAACAAAGTTAATTTTTTTTCAAATTGAAGGTCATCAGATTATTACCTTAATATTCTATATCTCGGGCCAATTCACTGCATACCGCAAGGGTCGTTCTTTGTATAGAGATATTTCGATTAAGGTTACCCCGGACCAATCAGTGAAGTAATCAGCGAAAAATCATTTTTTCGGCTCGCTATCATTTGTGATACGGCTTATAGATAGTTTCTAGCCTAGCGAGAGCGCTCTCATTAGGATCTTTTATAGATCTCGATCCTCTACGCATGTTTCACGTATTATCATTACATTCCTTCGGTATCTATCCTTCCCTTTGATTTCCTGAAACAAATTAATTTCAATCTGATTTTCTAATAACTCAATTTTATGGATTCGGTGTGCTATCTCTCTAATATAGCAGCAGTTGTTTAGGGAACTTACTTTGGTGGTCACACTGTTTCATCTTTTCAAATCTATAAATAGGTGGGTTGATTTAGGTTATCTTAACAATTTAGCCGGTTTTGTTTTCCTTTACCAAAAAGGCTGATCCTAAATTTCTCAATGCCTAAAATTATTCCATTAACTCGTTTTTAATTTTTCATTAATGACCTCCTCAATGTTACTAGTTATATTTGCACCTCAATACTCATTCATTAAACTAGTGATATCAAAAGGACCCAGTTTTGAAAAAATATATTTTGATACCTTTTGAGTGCCTCGTACTAACGTCCCTTAACCATTTATGATTACGCCTTTCATGGTTTACCACACGGAGGATGGTTTTAACAAACTAGCAGCATCCTAATACCCACTAGACTAAAGAGCTGTTATAAAGGACCGTGGAGAGGACATTAGTGTTGATTATTTCAAACACTTATGCTCAGTAGACGGATGAGATTCTCGTGCTCTCTCTCTCTAGTTATTCATTGGAGCACTAATTGTGCTTGTTAGAGGATTTCGTGACGGATGCCCCAAAAAACTTCAAATTTGCCTTGTCTTTCTTAGTACTTCGAAACATAATTTTAGCTCGATACAAACTTCTTTCCACTTCTTGTCTGTGTTTCTTTTTTTCATGAGTTAATTGGACCACGTTTTTTTTCTTCCTAAACAAATCTATGAGTTTGATCGCCTGAGGGTGCGCATTGGTTGAAATTTTATTAACGTCTGCTCACATGATGATAGATAATAATTTATATAATTTTAGAAGAGCTTAATCTAAATCGGAGAGCCCTAAGTATCAAACGAGTTATGTTATAAATATAAGACTTTGTAATATTTTTAGTTAACATCGAGTGGAAATAATAATAAATTAAATGTGAGTGAATAATTGATATTGATAAAATGCTCATTCGAATGATTTTAATAAAAACATGTTATGTTAGCAGAGAAGAACTTATTTTTTTGTTTACCTATTCTCATTTAACCTTATTACATGGCTTAAAGATTTAGAGTGTAAAGCTAGTAAGTCAAATAGAACCAAAATGTGGCAGCTTGATGTAGAAGGGAGGTGTTAGGGGCTGGCTTACTGATTTACTGATTTATTGGTTTAAGGTACATAAAAATAATATGTTTTAATAAAATTTCATAACATTTGTTAGTAAAAAGTTATTTTAAACTTGATAGTATATAAAATAGAAACAAAAAAAGTATAACACCTAAGACGAGAACATTGCTATGTAAAGCATCTTGACATGATAAAGCAATAGTTATCAGAAAGAATTTTAGAAATTTTTGTCGTTGTAAGATGAGTTATGTATGAGTAAATATAAATGTACGTGTTAATTAAAAATAAAAGTTAAATTAAATTATACGTATATGTGTAAGTTGATAGTGCGTGTGTGTGTGTAAATATGTGTTGTGTGTTGTGTGTGTATGTGTGTGTTTGTGTGTGTGTAAGTAAAATCTGTGTGTGAGTGTAAATCTCTGTGTGGGAGTGTAAGTAAATTGTGTGAGTGTAAGTAAATCTGTGTAGTGAGTGTAAGTGTAATGTTAAGTGCTAATGGATTAAATGTAATGTCATAGTTGATGCTGTGTTATAAGTATCAGTGGAGTGAATGTGTGTATAAGTGTAAGTGTGTTTGTGTGGACCGCATGTGTATAGTGTAAAGTAGTGACTATGGGTAAATGTAAGTGTCATAGAGAGAAATCGGATGTGATAAGTGTAATAGGAATATGTGTGTTTGAATAGTGTAAGTGTTGTGGTGTCGAGTGTGTATGTTGTGCCGTTTGTGTGCGTGTGCGGTTGTTGTAGTTGTAGTAATGTAAGTGTTACTTTCATCATATTGCAATAGTGTGCATGAAGTCTACAAAATAACACTAAGTATAATAAAGAAGAATAAAATTTAAAAGAAAATATCTAATAAAAATAATTAACTTTAAAAAATATAATTAAAAAATAATACTAATACAATAAATACACAAGTATATAAAACACCTCTAAAACTATAAAAATCATACCCTAATGGCTAATAAAATATTATGAAATCGTGTAATAAGCCAGTGTATATAGTTAAATAAATTAAGACAGAAAGTTAATACAGCTATATATAAAATTCTAAGATAAGTTTATTAAGCTAGTAAAGCCAGTAAAACTCACTCATTTAAAGCAGTTATATAATAATTGAGATGTAATTAATTATAGAGCTCAGATTATTATAATATTATTAGAGTAAATAACATTGGAGTTTATAGAAGACAGTATAAGCAGTTAAAACAATAAGCATAACTATTCCCCCCTTTTATAGGTGTTAGGTAACACCCTATATTATGATTATTATACTAGATTTACTGCTTAATGTATATATTGTAAATGTTAATGGAATTATATCATTAAGTTATGTATCACATTTTTTAAAATGCAGAAGGTTTATAATAATCATTAGTGTTTTTGATAAATTGCTGTGGAAAAGCAGATTCAATAAAAAACGCCATGGATTAAGTTAATCAGCACTCCTCAAAACAGTAAAATCAAAGAGCAGTTTGCTAAAACAACAATCGGAATACTAATCCCCCCTACGGCGGTGTTAGAGGTAAACACCCTACCTATTGATTTACTGATTTTACCCTGCTTTTCCAAGTATTGTAATTGCGTTTATATAAATATGAACTCTCGTGGAGTGTAAAAAGCCAAGTCTTCCACCTTTTGTCTTCCTTAACTCCATCTGAGTTATGATAAAAAATATAAAGTACAAAATAACCAATATACCACACTCTAAATAAATTCGAAATTAAACTAGACACTCCCGGAGAGCTTAAATAACATGAGTTAAAGCAGTAATAGCGAGAAAACAAACCACTAATTATAATTCTACCGCATACCCTCAATTCTTCACCCTCGTCTTCTGGCTATATAGGCTTTAAAAACACCATTCTACTTGAGTCCTCATATGCCTTGTTAGTATTGAATGTATACTGAAAATGATGACACTTTTTCCTGACGTACCCTCTGATCCCTTCTCTCCAAAACCGTTACGATTGACAATGTCACACGACTATCATAATTTGTTCTTCATAAATATAATTCACATAAATTAATATTCACCCAAACCCTACAACTTTACGATTATAACACACGTCTCGTCCTAACACCTACAATGTTCTCAAGATATCTAGCCTTTTAACTCATTATATATTTACACAGTACACCTACTTGGTTTGATTTTTTATTACCACCTATTACAATCTTTATCTATATTAAGACAAATACACAACAATCCAATATCTATATCTTAACATAATATCATCTTGTACTCCATCACACCATCATATAATATAAAACCTCTTATATCTACAGCTATCTCATATTCAAGCTCAACTGTTAATATCTACGAGTTGAATGTTTATTAATTACTGTTCTACCACCCATTTAACCTAAAATATGATATAAAGAGCTCTGGATACATCCATAAAAAACAATATATTTATAGAAGAGAGTAATAAGTTAATGAGGTATAGTTTCCAAATATTTCGACTCGAATATAGATGCTATTTAATGACATAAATCAAATTGAATTTTTTATTAAGTATGAATATATACTAAGAAAAAAAATACATAAAAAAAAAATGACCTATTTGTACGCCAAGCCCCACATAAACATTTTCAGCACATCCAAAATATAAGTATATATATCTTTAACCTTAAATATCACGCCAAACTTTAACTGTCCGCTGTGCGCACCTAATGAGACGATGCTTAAATTTAGAGGACACAACACATAAAGCTTTTGCAAACGGCGCGACCGGGAGAAGCCTCTGCCTCGCCGAAATTACTCTGAAATCCGAGCCAGGCAGCTTATTTACAAAAATCCCTTGCACTCATATTGATCGTTAGGAGGATCAGACTCAACAAAATAGATAGTCATCAAAGTATAGCATGAACACTACAATATCACACACAAGATAAGATAGGTTATACCCAGATAAAATCATAAGGACTGACTATTGCACTCACACAGAATTAATTACAGCGACATACAATTACAAATTACATCAAAACACTCAGCCGAAATGAAACCGGCAACAAAGTAATATTTATAGGACAGATAATCCAGAGTCAGTGCGATCGAGTTAAGATGCCCACGATATCGTAAGATGTCAACATCAAAGTAAATCGACATGATAAACAACTATGTGTCAGGATTAAAAAAGGAAATAGTCGAAGAATATCGGTATTTATATATAATCATATTCGTCAGAGATTACATGATGATCACAAGAAATCGCTAGTCTTACACCCAGAATCCAAAATCATGCAATAGGTGTCCACCCTACCTTATTTCGAGAGACAATCTCGCGATAGTTAGCTAAAATGCCAGCGCACTAATAGCAATAAGTGTTAATAAACTGATACGATAAAACTACGAGTATATTACAAGTTAGGACGCTTCTGCATACCTTAAACCTAGCGAGAATGCGAAAGTTATGCTCAAATAGGGTGACACACTGTTAACCACTCGTTTTACAACTTCTTAAAATGTACCTCTCCTTGTAAATACAAAGTTATAACGTCAAATATATCCTACATGTTTTTAGGCACTATATCCACCATTTTGAGGCTCACATATATGATAACAAACTACTAAGAGTGAGGCCTATAGTAGAAAGGCTTGTAAAAAAATGTATTGACATTCTCATTAGCTATTTTTATAGGCACTCCTTATGTGGCACTCATACACTTTAGGCTACATTATGTGGCATAACTATTCACCTATAGGCAAATTATAAATAGGCACATCCACTTAGCACTCGTTAATACTAATATAAACCCCATACATAGGTTACCTAATATAAATCACTTCATCATTTGAGCACTTCACTTTAAGGCACCCTCATCCTGGCATCAATCCAGATTTTACTCCATAGTATATAGAAATATAACACTCATTAATAATTGAATAACATCACGTTAATTATGAATACTCATTAGCTTTACAGTATGTTATATGTATTTTACCATCTATTATGCCATGTCAACACCTTATTAATAGAATTCAAATTTTTCCACGCAACTAGTCTATCAAGTATGCCGAATAATATCGAGTTTTGTAATGGTCTCAGCCTGCGTAGCCTATCCTTATTACTGTGCTAATTTGGATGCCTTATTATGCAAATATTTATATAAATTCTGTGTTTCTTATTATGCCTCAGCAATACCAACTAAGCCAATTTATTGGTATATTTTCCTTGTGTAATATCGTATGGCCTCTATATAATAAAAATGCATGACATAAATTGTCTACCCACACACTGTATTAAAATTACTCAGTAAAAAGATACAGTGGATAAACAAATTATTATAAAGTTAAGACAATATCACAAATAAACCAACACCAACTATGTTCATCGAAGAAGTTATATAGTATACAAAATATAGTAGTGTATTGGATGTGTATCAAACAACACTATTCTCGTTACCCTTTCCCTTAATATACATGCGTTACGTATAATAGCCTAAATATGAGTATGATATTGACAGTGTTCATATATATATATATATTATCATAATATACTAAATATATATAATATATTATATATTATATAATATGTTTTATTGTATAAAATCATAATTTATAATATATATATATGGGACCATCTGAGGATATGAAGGAGAGTGAGATTTTTTGAACGATCTGAATGATGTTTTGGACGGGTGAATGGGGAGCTTCAAAATAGAGTCATGTGTGTGGGAGTGGATGAAGGAGCTTCAGAAATAATTTGTTTTGTGACTTAATTTGGATGGATGACCGCTAAGAGAGAAATTAACATAAACAGTACCCTTTTCCTGGTTGATATTGAACAGCAGAAAAATGAGAACCATGGTAGGGAAGGACTGATCTTGTGAGAGTATTAAGTATCTAGTAAATGTATATTAAGTGAGTCATATGATAAGTAAAAGTTATATATTAGTTGTCCATATAGAAGAATGTGTGTATATAGTGTTCTAAATGATTAGTGTAAAATTATGTCTATTAGTAAGTGTTAAGTGTGTGTGTGGTGTGTGTGTATTCATATACCTAATGCTGTGAGGGAATTATGTGTAATATAGTGTCCTGTTGTGTTAGTAGTGTTAGTTAGCTATTGAGAGTGCTATATAATTAACGCGCTACTATGCGATTCATAAGAGTAGTGTTTAGATTATATACTAAAGTTATATGATATATATAGTGATTAGTCACATATATACTAATGCAATAACAAGTGTTATATAAGGATAACCGAAAGTATTTATAGATATATATATATATATTAGTGTATACGTGGATATAATATAGCTAGGTCAACGTAAATATATCACTATATATATATAGTGTATATAAGCGGCAATAATAAATTATGGTGACTTATATTATAGTAGGTTACAAATAAAATAATATATGATTATAATAAAGTCAGACTCAATTAGTAGTATCTTAGTTATTATTCTGGCTATAAATAGTTCAAGTTTTCATTATTACTCACCTATCAAATGGACAAGACACTAAACAATCTAAAAAAACATATTACCCTTTGGTAAATAATAATAATAAAGGTATATATATATTGCCCATAATATAATAATATTTTAACTCAAATATGGTAAAATTCAATCTTCGCTTGACAAGAGTTACGATAAATCGATATATCGTGAACATTATAAAATCGAACCCTATATCGAATATGTGGGTATATCCAATATAATCGATATAATATTATAATTTTTTTATAGGTACTATAGTAATTATATATATGAGATATTATATATATATTATAATGAGTATATATATAGTATATACTACTAAGTAATAAATTATAGTGAGGTATGATAAGTATATATGGGACATAATAGCTACTACGTATACATAACCGGTATATATTGACTTTATAATGTTTCGGCAGGATACCAAGCTTTTGACGATTAACTAGAGAACACAGCCTTACCAGTTAAGGCATACACATCGCAACCCTTTCTTCGATGTTGCATATAACGAGTCGTTGGCACACAAGATAATATATAAAAAGAGAGGTTATTCTACATCTCAGCAAAAAACAACAAAAATAGTGCGGCGCAGGTCTTCGCGTAGTGCCATAAAAGAATAGTATAGGTTGTTTTAATTACAAGTAGACGATATTACCACGCTGAATAAGACCCCAAAGAATATTACCATTGAAAAGTACGACATTTCTTATTAAAAACCTCATAGTCAATTTCCGTGTGGGAGTGACGGGAGGGAAATAATCTTTCGATCGAGCAGTCTGGTCTGCGGAACCCCCGCTTCACTTGGCTTTGTTGGGTCGGGTCGTTCCTCGTACCAACCAATCCACCTCTACCGAGATATTAAACGTCCCCGCCTTTCGTGTCCCCCTCACGCTCAAGACCAACCCTATAAGAAAGGGTGACACTATCCTCTCTAAGGGGGCTAAAGCACAGAAGCACTCTCGCGCGCCTATGATGGCGTTCATGATTATCAAAAAAAATATTTGTATATTATACATCTTCATTAAATAAAATAAATAGATCTCCACATATTATTATATTATTAATACAGTAAACAGATACATTCAAATGTAAAGTAATGTACCACATTATGGTAAAGACCAAAGGTATTTAGGTGATATTATAATGGAAGTAGTGATTTACTTACATATCCCTAGTTAGTTTGAATCTTTCGACAGGAAAAAATAGAATAAAAAACAAAAATTGTACGTATTTTCCTTAAAAAATTTTGCCATAGATTATTTACCTGCTTTGTCTTGTAAAATGCAATGAGATAAATGATATTAGGGAAGAGATTCAAATAGCAACATTCTTATTATTAATTTGTAGTAAATGACATAAATTAAATATTTAAAATGTACTTTAAAAAATTAAATAAATGAAGTCTTTTATTTTAAAATTATATATATTATTAGTGTATACACCAATAATATATATATACTATACTATATATAATATATATATTATATATATATATTATACATATAGTATAAGTATATATAGTATATATGATCAAAATATAATTGACATTAGGTTGATATATTACTATTATAGGGTATTATATTATATATTATTGGATAGTTTAATAGAAAAAAATAAATATAATATTATGTATATATTGTTTTTTTTAATTTTGGTGTATGCGCATTTTCCGTTTTGTTCACTTGCTCCGTACAATCACGTATGCTGATACGCAACCGTTGGCGAATAAACTCCTTATCTTTACGAAGGTTGCTCAAAATAAATTATATGTATAGTTGCACCCAAAATAAAATTAGGGTTTATATATATAATTAAATGCACACTATAAATATAAAAATATAATACCGTGTAATAGGCTCCACAATAATATAAATATGCCATTTGAGAAAAGACCAGTGATAATTTAATTAAGTAAATATCTGAATTAAGGATTGACAGGTCAAGGCCCTCACAAAGAATAAGGTAAAGATGGCCACCAAAAGGCATTTCGTAACAACAGTCACGTAAAACTTCATTTTTGAAGAGTCTTTTTAGCAAGTCAGTTTATGGTTAAAGGTTCAAAAAAAGTGTTAACCTGATTGTCTCGCACACAAATTCGGTCATTTTCAAATGTGCTGTAGCGAATAATTTCCACCTTTATTTACCTGCTTTTCTTTCGCTATTGATCTTACTATAACTGGACCTCACACTCGGAAGAAGTTCAGTTTTTGATTTTTTGTGTGGAGATTATCTTTTGTATAATCCTAAATAAAATATATTCGGCATTTTAATATAAGTAAAACATATAATTATATAAGATCATAGACACATTTAAGATAAATTAATATTAAAAGTGCTGACTAAATAAACGTAGAACACTAAATCTGTTTAAATAGATTACAAAAGTTATATTAAGTGTATAGACATAATCAAGCGAAGGCCAAGACTCCTCTGTATTACGTTTTAATATCGTCGAGACAACACTCTCACAGTCTAGTATCGTCTTCTTTATTGGTTTTATTTTTAAGTACTCTCTTTATTCACATAAAAGTGTGATCGGTTCACCGAGATATTAATAATACTCCGAAAATGAGCAGATTTAAAGAGAGAATTATCGTAAAACAGTCACTACACAGGAAATGACGTCAGAGACAGGTACACGGAAAATTGAAATAAGGTCCCCTCGTAGATTCTATACCTAGTGAGAAACGACCGAATAAATATAATAGTACTATTATATTTATTCCCCTATACCCCTATACCACTCATCACCACTTCCTAGAGGTATAAGTGTTGGAGATCTTTACTACGGTAAACCCTTACGTCACTGACTCACTTATTTTAGTAATATTGTATATAAGTACGCAAGGGTATAGATTCCTTATATCGTATTACACGTTATACTCTATTTCACCCTACTGGATAGCTACTTAGGGAAATACGCACAACCCCCTCTGTTCCTCCGGCGGTATTACATTCACTTGTTTAAGTGCCCTCACATATCCATTATATAATTATATATATTATTTATATATTTTTTTATTATTATACATTTTTAGGTTTTTAATATATATATATTTTAAATGTACTGATTTTATGATTCAAAATATGTAATTGGATTTTCTGTAAGTTATCACTTTACTTTTAGATGAATTAATTTTTAATATTTGTATAATATTTATACTTTTTTATTTTCTCATATATATTTTATTAATGAAAAGCTTAATATATATTATATATGGATTGATACTGTATATATCCAAATAGTATTACGCATATTTTTTCTGTAAGTATAGTACTTTTCGAGATATATGTTATTTTTTGTAAATATTTTTTATTTTTTTATATATAAATGCTTAAATTTATAATAAATTATTTATTATTTATAAAATATATTGTAAACAGTAACTATATTACTTATATATAATATTTAAATCTATATAATGTCCATGTTGATAAAAGTATTCATTTAGTTTATAATTTAATTATTACATATTAATATATATATTTTATTATATACTAAGTACTAAATATATTATATTGTATTATATAAAATAATATAAAATAATAAAAATAAAAAATATAAAATAAAAAAATATAATAAAAACAAAAAAAAATAAAAAAATATAATACCATAAAATAAATGTAGAAATGCAAAAAATACTATAAAGATACCTATATATATATTATTATGTATATTATAATATAATATTAATTAATATATAATATATAATATATTAATTAATTAATATTAAATATAATATAGATATTAATATTAATATACTATATAATATTAATTATATAATATATATATACCTCATATTAATATATAATATATTATTATATTAATAATATATTAATTAATATATATTAATATATATTAAATAATATATATATTAATTATATATATTTAATTAATATAAATTAAATAATATATATTATAATAAATATTTATATATATTAATATTAATTAAATTAATTATATATATTAATATAATTATAATATATTACTATATTTAATAATCTTATAATATTATATATATATTATAATTAATTTATACTAGTGAGGTGATAATACGTATTATACCTGAGACATCTCACCTGATACTACTATACCACGTCATAAATATTTAAAGCGTGATATTAAATATTACCGCTAATTAATTATCATAATATCATACTCACTCACACATTATATTTAATATATTGATTATTTTACTATAACTATTCCGCATTCCGTCTGTAAAACCTCCATATTCCGCTATATTCTTTACCTATATTCCTAGCATATATTATATATAATTTACTCAGCTAAAAATATTTCATCTAATATACCGGGCTATATATTTAATGCGAGATCACATATTATATTAAGCCAAGTTAAATAATTAGTATTGAATATTAGTAAACTACAAGGAATAGACAAATGTAACTATTATATATAATGATTATAATCAGTGTAGTATTAACCAATATACATAACCATAATATATATATATATATATATATATAAATATTTATCTACATTAGTTAAGTATTGATTACAAATTATATTACCAATAAATAGCATAGAGAATTAGTAAAATATAATATTTAATGAAAGTTGGTTTATGTAGAGTATATGGTGATTTATGATATTAGATAATGAGTAGGCTCATACTTTGCAATTAGATAGAAATGATTAGGAAAATTATAATATTTTCAAAGTTACAAGTCTTGAAATTCCTAACTTTGCAATTAGATAGAAATGATTAGTAAAATTTAATAATTTCAATGTTTCAAGAGTTTAAAGTCTTTAGTTTGAAATATCCAAAGTCTTTGAGTGTATCGCTAGGTTCATGACATTTAGAGATGTAGGTGTTATTATTTACACGTTAATATATATAGAGCAAGTAGAACAATGTTAAGTACAAGTATAGCTGTATGTAAGAAATAAAGTTTTCAACTATGCTAATCTGTTTCAAGATTATCAAATTACTATTATAATTATGAAAGAGGTGATCATAAAAAACAAGTGTATACTAAAATTTGACAAATAACGCGTAGTGTTAAAGACTCGACTCTGTGAAAGAAAAGAGAGAAGCAAAAGTTATTTCATGATGAGAGAATAAATAGTAGAGATTTAATAGATTTGCAAACGTACTGCACAAATAAGAGACGGCATTGATCTTGCACTCCATTTGAAAAAATTATGGATGAGTGTGTGACAATTGACACATCTTTCTTTTGAGAAATATAGCGAACTAGTGATATCAAATAGTCGAGCAATTTATTCGTATGAATGAGTCGTTGTGAAGTGATTTTCACAGAAGGACTATGAGAGTCTAATAAAGATAAAATTTATGAACTGAGAATCAGCATAAAACAATTCCGCAAATGAAAATGACAATCAGGTTATTAGAAACAAAGCTCGAAATGGATTAGTGCTTCAAAAAGGGAAGCACGCAGAAATTGACACCTATATCGTGAAGGTGAGTATAGATTTCTGCAATAACCAATGCTCGAGAGCACAAAAAGATACAAAGAAACAGACACCGCCCCATTACCATCTAATATAAGGAGAACACTTTGCACACTATTTGAGATACCACAGGCTGCGAGGGTACTCTCTACGGTGTCTGTTAATGTATTCTTAAGGTTGATGCTTCTCGTGGTGACGGGCTCGCACTTTTAATTCCAATGAGTTTGCGTTCGTAGCACAAGATCAGGGTAATTGGCTAAGCAGATTACTCATTTTTTGGACGTGCACTCAAGGATCAGTCCTGTACTTCGTAATTCGTCAAAGGATTGACACTATCAAGAAATTTTATCGTGTATATGTTCGACACTATCCCAAACCACAAATTCTGGAGAAAAAGCTGAGATTATAGCGATAAAATCCACCTGGTTTTCGTGGCTGCCTTGGAATAATTGCTAATGAATATAGTTTTCGCACATCTAATTTCAGAAGTTTTACTTACGTCTCAAGGAAAAAAATTATATTTTTATAGCAAAGCTCCACTTAACAAGTTGATAGCTAATTATATATCTAATATATCCTAGAGCATGTTTTATCACATAGTGGAGCAGATTCTATCATATTATTACAGAACTGAAAATAGAGAAGCAATAACTCCCTTTAATTTTATCCTCTTTGGTTATGATTAAATCTGAATAATTGCATCAAACTGACGAAATAGAATAAATCTGAATCCATAGAATCAAACATATATATATATACACTCATCGAAAATATTTTAAAATTTTTAATATTTTATAACACTTTTACCTAATTGGTTGCTTGAAAATTATTGATCAAATGTTTTTGTTATATAATCAATGGCAATTAATCACAACGGTTTATTTATATCTATCTACAAAAATTAGGGTTAATATAATAATATTATATATATATATATATATATTAATTATAAATATAATATATATATATATATAATATATATAATAATATATATATTAAATATATATAATATATATATATAGTACCGTAACCTTTATATTAAACTCACTTAGTTATGAAAATTTTAAATTTTATAATATTTTTACGTAATACGCTCGTTAATACTAAAAGGACAACCCAATTAACAAGTGCAATAGATTATATTCAAAACATGAAATAATAAACTCTTCTTACTCTCATATAATATTAATAATATATATATATATATATAATATATATAATAATTATATAATTTAAATATATATATAATATATTATATAATATATATTATATAATATATATAATATTATATATAAAGTAATATATATATAAATATTAATATATATAATTTATATATAGTTAATATATATTAATATATTTATTTTAATATATATATATATATATAATTATATTATATTATATTATATATATATAATATAATATAATATATATAATTAATATAATATATTATAATATATATATATATAATTATAATATATATAATAATAAATTATTATATAATTAATATATTATATTAACTAAGTATTAATATATATATTATAACGGTATATAATATATACTATATATTAGTATATTAATATAATATATAATATATTTAATATAAAGTATATTATATTATATACAAAATATATATATATATTATATAATTATAAATATTATATATATATTAATAATATTAAATATATATATATTATATTATATAATAATATATACTTACATTATATATGATTATAATATTAATATTATAAAATTTATATTAAATATATATTAGATAAAATTATTATTAATATATATATGCTATATATTATATATTATATAATATATATATATCATATATATATATATATAGCATCACTATATACAAAAGGTATAATATATAAATAATATATATATAGTATATATATATTTATTTAATTAAAATATCTATTTACTGTTCTCATTTTACAAATTTCTCTAATAAAATATATAAATATATATATATATATATATATATATATATTTAATATATATATTATTATAATATATACATATAATTATATATATATTTAAATAAATATATAAATATATATATTATATAATATTTAATATAATATATAGATATTATTAAGTACTATATTGATTATCTTATTATTAATAATATAATATTTTAATAAATATACTAATTATTATATAAAATTCTTTTTAATATTAGCACCGGTCTTATGATACATTTTACACAATTTATACCTTATATCTTTTGCTCTTAAACTTGTTACTCGAAAAAAGTATTGACGTTATACTAAATTATTTCCGTTTTTTTGTTAGTACATCTGCCAGTTGATCTTTATACAGTTTTAATACCCGCTACTATATAATTTTTTAATATATTGCATTTTGTAATAATCTTAAATTGTATTTTTCAAATATACATATTATGATAACATATGAAGTAATTATTATATATAATTATTATTATAATAAATATATATATATATATATAATATTATATTATGACATATTTTAGTCATTCTGTATTTCAATGAATGAAAATCAATCTTCAGATTGAATATTGATTCTATAAAAAAAATACTCTCATTCATCTTTCTTTTTCATTGAAAAAATATCAATTGATTGAATTATTTTTCTCGAATAGCTCAAAAAGCCAGGCCTGATCTCGCTAAATTCGCTCCCCTTGACGGTAATGAGTGACTTCTTTTTAGTGCACTCAAACTCATATCGATCACTAAGACAACGAGAACATTAATCTCATCTTCGTTTATAGGCGTGTGACACAGAGTAAAAATCATATGAATCCCGAGTCCAAACCTTAACGCAGGCGTACAAGTGGCCAGCTGAATCCACCATCTCCGCGCTGGATTAGTGAAAAATCAACTTCGTATTCTAAGGGCCTACACCTTCCTGTAAAATCCACTCAGTCCCATAAATCTGGACACATTCCTTAGATTTCTTGAGTGAATTAAATTCAATTATTTTCAAATATATACTTTAAATTACACTAATAGTATTACACTATTACTGTATTATATATATACTTATATACACGGAAGAATATGCGAAGATTAAATGCCTAAGTAATTATATATAAATTTAATTGAATATCAATCTATCATTGTTCTACGTATTTAATATTGTAAAACGTGAGTTAAATTGCTATATGATTGTATGGCTGTTGTAATAATTCATCCATCTAAGCCTATACTCAATACATACTTTATATAAATAAGCCAATATTTACTAATTAAAAATTTAGTATTTAATTAAATAATTTAAATGGAATACTGAAAAAATAAATTTGTAAGTGCACATTGATAATAATATACTATAAATATATATATATATAAATATATGTAATAATACTATATATATATATAATATAATTAATAAATTATATATAAATAAAAGAATCTAGTGAAATAATTTATATGCTAGTCCTTGATCACCTATATAGTATACTATATCAATTTAATTATTATATAGTATAGTTTAGCGCAACACTATAGAGCCCAAATGAATAATGAAGAATTACATAAACTAGTCCTTATACCTACGCTTTAACGAGTACATAGTAAAATTACTAATCACTTCGTAATAACGGATAATATATAAATATTATGAGTTTAATATTAATATGGGAATTAAAAGTTATAGTTCGACTGGTTTCAGAAAAATAAGATTACGAGAGTATATAATATAACGGTTTAGATGACGATCAGGAAAGTAGTTCTACAAAGTATTACATTAATAAAAACATATTTTCAATAATATATTAACTCTTTATTGAGAGTAGGTAATTGAGAATACTATAATAATATCAGTACGATCATATAATTAACCATATAATAATAAAAACTATCTCTTAATATATATTTAAAACCAGTATAATGGGTTTGTATAATTAAATAAGAATTACTTATTATTTATATATAATTTAAATCACCTCGGTAACCACATCCAATCACATTCAGTAAGAAGATTAAAAAATGCACTAAAATTAGTGTTTACTATCTTTATAGTTTGAATAGTGACTTACCTTCGTTTTTTGAACTTGTAAATGAACCAAAAGAAGCATCGAGAGATCCATACTAAAAGGACCCACTCACACATATCACGCACATGCAGCACCACACACCACCACAACACCACACTGGACTACACAACACCCAGACACTCACGGCACACACACAGCCTAACCCACACAGGTAATAGCAAACAACACAAAAATTAATATATAATATTCAAAAGGCGGTGTGCATGACTACAATGCACTCGACACAAGGAGAATGATACAACCGGGAATATCTAGGTCGCTAAAAAGTCAATGTTATGCAAAAATTATGGGATATTAAATTATGTGATAATAATGAAGTATACTTGAGGCACAGTCTATTTATGGTTATAATTAGTTGTCTGTGCAAAATCTACGTGTAGAGCTCTATTACTCATAGTTAGAGTAACTATGGATTCAAATGCTCTATTATAAAAAATTATAATTAATATATTATTACATTTTTATATACAAGTAATAAGATTATATAATTATTGCAAGATATAATTGCAAGAGATTCCTATAGCTTGTGGCAGTCAAAATACGAATAATTGGTTAATTACTAAAAACTATATAATTATTATATTATATAAATTAAAATATAATAATATGAATTAATAACATTAAGAGTTTATATAACAAGGATGTAACTAATAATAATAATAATAATAATATAAATATGAATAATGGTATAAATATAATAATAAAGGTTATAAATTAATATTTTTTAAATTAAATTACTATAACTATATTAAACTCAACGTCTTTTCATTTTTAAAAGTGGCCACTGAATGAAATCTTTATCATGCGATGATAATAATATACAGATAAAATAAGTAACACTATAATGTGAATGCACATAATATAATACCGCAATACATATGCGGGGATATGAATGTCAAACATATGATAAATAGTTTAATTAATAATAATTTGAAGTAAAAAAAACAGTTAATAAAGCCACACCTAAGTAAAACTATAATTGCCATAGGAGAAAAAATATTTAAAATGACAAAAAATATCATATATAATGCTTAACTTAATCATAACTGTTAACAGAATTGCGTATACGTAAACATATTATTAAATTTTCACTTAGGTACCATATTCTTAGTAAAACTTCACAATACGTTGTAACTTACACTCAAAAAATAACCCGCTCAGCTTGATTACTATTTAACACTTTAACACACTCAACAAACAAACATAAATTTATAATATATAATTAATATATAATATATTAATAATTAAATTAATATATTAATAATTATATAAATTAATAATAAATTAAATATAATATAATAATTAAATATATATTAAAATATAAATTAAATAAATAATATAAAATAATAATTCAATTCATAAAATTTTATTATTATTTTAAAATAGATAATTATATACAATTAATTTTAATCATTTTAAATAAACAATTAATAACTAAATTAAAATATTATTTATAACCAAAAATTAATAATTAACAAAGTAATTTCCCCAGTATTTTATCTGATAAATTGAGTATAATTAAAATTATAAAATCACTAAAGTTAAGTTAAATAGTAAACGAAAGAGGGGTGAGACAATGAACTATGGGTGATATTGTGAATGGGAAAATTTTCGACCGCGGATGTGAACGAAGTGCGGATACGGAACAGAATATAAGCGTTGCGGATGTTAAATGTTATCCAATATATGTATTTTTTTAATTTTGTAGTGTTAGCGAGCTCATGAACAGTACATTTACAGAATATCCAGGTGGAATGCAAAATGAGGATTTTAGGATTGTTACGAATGTATTCATAAACCATTAGACATATATCTTGAAGGCAAGAATAGCATTTTTATTCACTTTGTATCTACATACATTTGCATACGATTCCATTCACTATACCAAATATCATTCATATTTTTAAGGTCTCATGTATAACTATTAGATAATCTATATTATATTAACTATTACCAACATTTTTTATGTTCACGGGTCATTTGTTGTATTTTAGGGTCATGTTTCTTAACAGCAAAATATATGAGTTTAAAGTTTCATAATATTTGCTATATTTGTTTTGCTTTTATTTGCATTTTTTATACTCAAACACTTTTAAATATATTATTTAATAATTTAATGTCGGATAACTAAGCACAATCATTCACATTTATAAATTTAAATATTGCGCCATTATTTAATAAAAATAGATAAAAACTTAAGTTTACTTAAGAGGAGCATATGAAAATGAAAGACCAAAATGTTATCATTGCAACAAAGTAGGACATATGAATACAGCTGTTCAAGGCAACTTCTTGGTATCTATATCAATAAAAAAATAAGTAAATTCCTGGAAAAGGTTCAGAAAATTATGGATCAGAATTGATTAGGAAATAAAAAATTCATTAAATTGATTATATATATTTAATAATTCTAAAACATAAAAATGTAATAATTTAATATTTTAATACAATATTTAATAATTATTGGTGATAAGCTTAAAAAATTATATAAAGATTATAATTTTCCTACATTACATACACTCTAACACTTGCAGAAATATATGAAAAATAATTTAAAAACGACATTTTAGCTTCCCGAAGCGATCCAGATGAATACACCATCGACGTCTGCTACTAGACCTGGCATGAAGGAGAGTTGGTATTTCCACAAACTTCAATCTTAACTGAATATATTCAGGTTCACCTGAACCCGATAATATTTATTAACAATGTAATAAAATTTAAGACGGATAGAGGTTATTAATTTCAAAACTTTAGTTTTACATCCCAATGACCACTTTTGACTATATGCTCCAAATTCACCAATGACTATGAGTACCTTTCCTCATATCCATCTAGTTCTGAGAATATTCGCTATACACCGTTCAATGAGATTGAATAATAAGAGTGCACACTCACATCATACATCATATAATAATTTAATAATTCTAATAAAATAGTATAATATATAATTATAACAATAGAGTCTCAAACATCAAATAATAACCAGAACTGAATAAGAATAAGAATAAATAGAATAATCGGCTTTTAAGCTAAATAAACTTTCAACACACCAATTGCGCGTTAATAACATAACTTCAATAATGAATAACTAACATATGAATAAATGAAATAACTAATAATTTAAATAATAGATTAACTCAATCATATTTATATTATCATCACAATAATAATAATAATTAATATTATATAAAGCACAAATTGATATTCAATAATAATTAATATGTAAAATATAAAATAAGTAGAATACAAATCACATCACACAAAATGAGAAATATACCCACTCATGATTAAATTAGTTTATATTTAACTAATTAATAATGAATGATACATTAAAAACATGAGACAATTTTTAAACAAGTAAGCACTCGATGCAGCGCGTGCATCACATTGATATTAATTTCCAAAAATTTCATACAATTTGTATGTAATTTATATCAATGATTGTATAGAAAAATAAGCACTATAGTGCGATATATCACTTCGCATATAATATTAGTATATTCACCATAAACTAATATATTTTCAAAATCGTCTTAACTACATAAAATATTATAACTACCACTTTCAAATCAAAATCTGTACTCGCCTCAACTTAACTCAGCGAATACATGGTGAAGCTCTTGTACGCATCACAGGCAAATGGTAGACACTAAAGGTGAAAAGCGAGTGTATATGAGAATTATTTGACATCAGTCTATCAGAAAACTTAATGACTCCTTATTAGGGACATTTTTTTTGCGGTTTTCTACTTTGATTCTCGACACCCACAATTATTTAATATATTTTGAGATATATATATACTCACTTTATTTAATATTAATATATTGTCAACTAACACATCACTACTCCACTTCGATTCCTTTAAAAGGGCCTCAAGCTCTTATTGATTATTGTGGTTATACGTTAGGTTTGGACTTTTATTTGGGCCTGATAAATGGCACGAAAACGTAAATCCCCCTAACTCACCTTACTAATGAAATAGCACCCTTTTTGTAGTACTCATCTATGTTAACAATTAATTCCTTTAAATAGTTATTAATCATTATAATATATCGTAAACATATAATAAACCCAATAGATAAACATATCTATAAATGTAAAGTCACAGGTAGATATTATTTATACAATCTTACCTAATATATACTAAAAGCTGAGGATTAAATCGTATATCATGGATAGATTATACCGGCGTCAGCAGAATAGTTTAAACTAAAATTAATCAGTAACGGTATAATGCTCTAACCTTAATAGGCCTAATTACACGTCTATTACCAAAAATATAAGGAGGAAACGCTATCGAGAGCACATAAAAGTTATCCAATTAATATGTCACATACCTCTCGAAGGGTTCATTTCTCACTTCATCCTTTTCAGGACCCAGTTATTATTTGCTTGTGAATACATAACAACTAGAATGCCCTTGTGCATCACCCATGTATAAACAAAACTTGAAACAAAATTTATGATTACACATAATATATTAAGCCATTCAATAATAAAATTCCTAAAAATAAATAATTGAATTAATAATAATATATAAAATAATAATAATAATAAAATAATAATAATATAATTAAATATATAATAATAATAATAATAAGTGATTTGAACAATCTGCTTAAACCGCAGCTTAAATAAAAATAATTATAAGAGATATAAAGAAATAAAAATCTCCTGCATATAAAAGCTAATAAATAAATTATATAATAAAAATTAATAATAATTAATAATAATAAAATATAATATAATATATAATTACTGCTAAATTTATTATAAACATAATAAAAAATAATATATAATAAATAATAATAATAAATAGATATGTAATAATATCAACAGATATTTAGTTTTTGAGATAATAACAAATCAATAATAGGAAATAATACATCAATACATTATAAATAATCAGTGAATTTAGTTTAATACCTGACTAAAAAAAAAGATTTAATGAAGTGCCAAAGTACCGTCGACAACTGACTAAGATAGAGCAATATTCAATAATTAGCAGCAACTTATTAATCGTCAATAAATTAACACTTTATTCTGTAATCGGGATATAATCTTTCTATAGTAAACATGCTTGATAACATAAATAAATAATGTAGTATAATTGAGTAATATTGCGTGGAATTAAAATGTAGAAATACGTTTAATCTTTATTGGTTAATCGATAGAGAAAATAACAACTATACAAATTATATTAAGTTTAAATACATTATATATAATAACAATACTAACATATAAATATTTTATAGGTATACTTAATTTTAATATTTATACTATTAACATAAAATCTATATTAATAAATATTTTTGAGCTTAATAATAAATACTAAACAGTATATATCACTAAAATCTATCTATATGTACGTCTATCACTACTATATACTATAAATTATACTAAATTATTAAAGTTATCATTCAAAATATAATATATAACTAATTAATACAATATATATAATAATAATTCTCAATACTCTCAATTTTCAATTTTAAAACTTTAATATCATAGATAAATAGAACAATTTACTATTTAAACATTGGTTCCGAGATTTTTTACATTAGTGACATACTATTTTACCAACTCCGAATTTCGTCTGACAACAGCTTGTATTCTTAAAAAACTACCATATAGCGAGTATAATATATGCTGAATCTATTCATAAAAAATGAAACTACAATTTTGAAAATACTAAGACTCGCGAGCACCTTACAATTGTTATCCCAGAGAACAAAGATAGTGGTAAGAATATTATCCTATCTAAATGAATATGAAGGTCAGGATTAAGATTATCGATAATATGCTTTTGAGAACCCGAAAATAATAATTAATAATTAAATAATAAATACATAGATATAAAGTTAATAAAAAGAGATGAATAGAGTGAATAATACTTGTCATCAGATCTACACAGCATTATACCTCGCCAAATTTAAAATAATAATAAAATATATAATAAATACATAATTATTTAAGTAAACTCGAGAAATAAAATAAATAGAGATACGAAAATGATGATAAAGATAAATAAATAATAATAAATATTACATAAACCCAGTAATGAAATGACATAACTAAATAACGAAACATAGATAGAATATGAGTCAAATAAATAAAAAATAAATCCACACAACAAATATAGAGTCACAATAGGAGGTATTAAAGAAAGAAGTATCAGTGTTAAATATAGCTTTATAATAAGGTACCTAGAGTTTAATTAACAATATAATAATAATAATTAATATATGAATAATGTTAAATAGAATAATTAATTAATTTTCAATATATATAAATACAATAAAGTTTCAAATAATATATTAGTAATATATATTAAATATTCAATATAACGCGACTTGCCCCAAAATACAATGATAAAGTCAACATGATACAATTAAAAGATGAAAATGAAATAATCACCACCTAAAAGTGTTATAAATAATAACAGTAACATTTATTAACCTTACTCATATAATTCACAATACACTACCTAAGTAAATAACGTCATAGCAAACACATTAAAATCTAAATAAGAATATTAATGAAACCAAATAACAATACCATACCAACATAATAGACTAAACTGTAAATATATATATATAAATAAAAATATAATTATTAATAAACTTAATATAATATTTATTCTTATTATATATTTATTTAATATTTATATATTATTCATATAATTATAATTTTCCTATAATAAATACTTATAATTATTATATATATATTCAATAAATCAATATCATATATACAATATAATAATAAATATACTAATAATATAAAATAATATAATATAATTAAATAATAATTAAATAATAAATAAATTAAATTAATAATTATAATGATATAAATTACAATTAAATTATATATATAAAAATGGAAAATAAAACTTACCATTAATCAAGCACATTAATCATAGTGAAACTTAATTAAAAAACAAGGTATCATTTTAATTTAACATAAAGATGTAAAAAAATTAAGTAAAAATAAATTTATTATCTTTAAAAATAAATTATGTTATAATGAAAAAATCATTCAAAAGTTATTAATGTTAAATTAAATAAATATCATTTTATATTCAGAGTTCCATATCGAACTCTGTTAAGGATTGCGATTAATATAATCTACAATAACATACCTGTACAAAAAATCAAAATAAAGCATAATATAACTCTAATTACATTTAATAAAGAATCAAGATATGTTTCTATGAAAAAGGCAACATAAACAAAGATCATAAATATATAAATTTAAAACAAGATTTTAATAAAAATCCTAATATTATTAATATTGGTTTTCTTATAATATAAATACACAATATAGAGTAAAAATAATTTTTTTAACATGCGATGCAAATCCCAATCAAGAGTCAAGATGTTTCTAATGAAATTACAAAAAATAAATGATATTTATAAAAATTTCAAAAGTATATTTAAGTAATTAGCAATCGTTTACTCCCTAGAGACTTTATAAATACGCAATCAGGACTAATTTCTGATAATTACAGTAAGTCTCATTGAAAAAGGCGATGGTCTATAATTTATAAGATTATATACATTTAATTAATAAATTTAATAAAATAAAATCTAATGGAAAATGGTATCATAGACTCTGGCAAATTAGGTAACTAAATTATAAAGATTGATCAAGCTACATAAGAAGAAATCATAATATTTAATATATATAAAGAAATTGATTAGTTTAATAATTATTATTATTTCAAACTTTATTATAAATAATAGCCAACTTGAAAGATTAACTGCCATAACACAAATAATATATAATTGTATAATATACAAATAAATTTTTATAAATTTATATAAGTAAATAAATAATTAATCTAATATATATAATAAACATCGTTTAATATCAACTAAACCTGAAGACATTAAACTATACTAAAGTTATGAGTACAATCGATAAATCAAAACAATCAGAGATATGAGATAATAAGATTTAAATGAAAGAATTATCAAGAGTCATCCACCATTTTTAATAGAGATAATCATATAATTAGTAGAATGTATTCCGAATTGAGTGGAAAGAAAATAACTACTAAGTGTGATAGATTAGTTTAGTATGTGGAGTGTGAGATGTTGATGGGTGTGTGAATGATAGATTGTGTGTGAATAAGACTTGATAGATGATAATAAACCCTTCACGTATAGAACTCACCAGCAATAAAAAAATTATTATAAAATATAGAGTACAGCACTTCATAATAGCAAGGCTGACAATAGAAGTTTATACTAAACATAACATTGCCAGTAAGCTTCTCAATGTGAATAGCACAAAAGAAACCCACCAAACCCACTCAACGAAACCTTTCTTATTTAATATACCTAACTTAAACATATAACATAATAGAGTCAGTACGCGATAATAAATCAATCTATATTAATCCCTAATTAATATTTAATTTTTGAATCATTAGTTTAATAAGTATAATTAATAATAATAAATAATAATAATAATAATAATTAATAATACATACATAAATAATAATAATTAATAATACTAATAAATTTAAAATCATAAATAATTAGATTAAAAAATCCAATTCCCAATGAGAGGTGCGAGATAATAATAATAATAACATGGACAAGTATTTGAGAAGCCGACATATATTTTATGAGTGCTACTGGAATAAATTTAAAATATCAATTAAAGAATAAGAGCGTGTTCACTGAATTCACAGGATAACCCATAAAAATTGTAATAGTTATGACACAGTGTGAGACTCAGACAACAACTTAAGCAAAAGAAATATTAAATTATCGAGCGCAAGGATTAGACCAAGGATGCGCTTAATATGCTGAAATATAATAAATATGAAGAAAACAATTTTCTTGTTGCAAAAGTGACAAAATAATCTATAATTACTAGGGATGTTCGATATATAAAAATAAATATTCCGCTATTGAAATAAAAGCCATAACAAACTAATATTAAAGTCCCTTGAACCAATGCGAAAATACGTCACATAGCTTAAACGGGAAACTATCTACACACGAAACCATACACACGGAGCTAAATTATAGAGAAGTCGGATTGTGGTGGAGATTATCATGTCCAAAACATTAATAAAACTTTTAACATGTTTAAAGATTATAATAAAAGAAATAATGAAATAATAAGTAAATAATAATAATAATAATGAAGAATGAGATAAAGTAAAAATAATAATAATAAGATGAGTAATAATAAAATAGAGAAGTAATAAATATAAAATGAAAATGGAGAAATAAATAGAATAATATAATATATAAAATGATCATATAATCATATGACTATATCATTATGAATAATATAAACAGAAATGCGATTAAAGATAAATAATAAGATGAATTCAAAGAGTACTGAAAATAATAAAACAGAAGAATTAAAATATAAATAATAATATAAGAGATGAGGAAGGAATTTGGATTGGTCAGCATTAAAATATTTACGGAACTCCAAAATTAAACAGTTCAAAATAAAGTGGAAAAAATTTCTCGATGTTGAGTTCACCGAAGATAAACGAGCTAATCGGAACGTTATCCTCTTGACATCTTAAATCTTTACTTTTAAGTTTCTCATCCAATTTTATTAATTCTTATGCTGATAATTCGACATTCTATTTTTATACTCATCTAAAATATAATTTTGATCTCAACTTTGATCTATATAGAATTTCCCGATGAGGTTGCCAAAACCTTGTTAAATTTAGCTCTTAGAATAATTAACAAAATATATATTAAATTTTTATTCTCAACAACACAACTCAACTTTCCTATCTCTTTCGAATTTTATATTCGTCTATCCTGCTGACAACATAAACATCCTTTGTTTTAACATTTTCAAAAAATTATCCTGGAAACCTCTTATCATAAAGGTTGTTTTTGGGGCTTCAAAAAACCAGATAGACCTACTCAGAATGCGACATTTGTTTCTCTAACTATACAAGAGTCTCATCCACGCGTGTATGGAGTATTACTCTCATATCAAGGTTCCAGCCCCACCCGTTTTCTGAACAAGGTCGGGTCCAACTTTGATGTATTTTCTAATTCTCTTTACCCTTTTATCTTTTTTGACGTTTGTGCTTTCTGGTTTTATAGTTAGTATAAAGCAAGGTCTGTTTAAGCCTCAGACTCCATTGATCATACATTAAATATGATTTTGCTTAGCTCGACCCAACACAAAAAATTCTTCTCCGACTCCGGCTCCATCCCTAAAAGAAAATAAACTTCGGATCCATCCAAAACCTTGCAACGCTGTGGCTGACTGGTTGCGTTAACCGCTCTGCTCCGCAACAAAATATAAAAGCAGAAAAAAGCTTGGTGGAGCTGACCACTCTTATCCCACCATTTTTACTTTTGTTTTTATCTTCTTTGGTTTATTTTATGTTTTTAACAAATGGTATATTATTTTACTATTTTGTATTGTTTTTTAATACTTAAAGCAAAATTCTTTACTAATAAGTCTTGAAATAGTTTGGTTTCGTATAATTTTACTGTATAAATAATTGGTTTAATGTTGTAGGAATGCAGCTTGATACTATGGAGTTCTTAAATTTGTTTTAAAAATATTATCTAAATCTAATGAATTAGCTTTAAGAATGATGTCAATGCTAGGAGTAACTTTCATTTGTTCATTTTTTTCCCCTACGCAACATAACAATTCAAAAAAAATAATAAAAAAATGAACATCTTGTCTAAGAATTTATTTATATAGAACAATTATGGAAAAAACTATTCTCCTGACTATTTGTAATGAAATCAGGTCTAGATAATGATAAAAAAGCAATGTAAACTAGCAAAATAATAAAAAAAAAAAAAAAAAAAAAAAAAAAAACGCGTAGTTAGTTTTTTTTTTGGCAAAAACGAGGTCTTTTTTTGCACACACACACACACATATATATTATATATATATATATATATATATAATATATAGTATTATATATATATAAATATATCCATTTTTTAAAATGAGTTATTTATATTATATATATATATATTAATATATATATATTATATATATATAATATATATATATATATATAACCCGAGAAAAACTTTTACTACTACTACTACTACTCATTCCTTTATTTCTAGATTTTATTTCCAGAAACTTCCAGTATAAATCTAAAAATATAATAGTTCTTCTCTATAAAATGTTAGTTAGACGTCATCTGGAATACCTCAAAATGGACAGAAAAAATTCAAAGAATTCAAAGTAGGGCAACCAAATTAATACCGGAATTGAGAGGTAAGTCATAAGAGTAACAACTGCGTGAACTAAATATCTCTTCTTTAGAGACAAGAAGATTGTGAGGGAAATTAATAGGAGTTTTCAAAATACAAAAATAAACTTGACAGTATCTATTACAGGCAATTCTTTAGATACTATTTTAATGATGTAACAAGAAACAACGGATATTAACTTTTTCATAAACGATTTCAAACCAATATAACAAAGAATTTCTTTACTTACGATGTAATTGAGAAGTGGAATAATCTTTCCTATGAAATAGTGAACAGCGGTAACATCGATTCATTCAAGAAAAGTTTAGATATACATCTTAAGGAAATTGGTCTTTGAACTTCAATTCAAATCGATTTTCACTTTATTAAAATACTAGAATTCGTAAACTAGATATAGTAAAATTTAAACTATGAACTAAATAAAATTCAACTCGATTTTAGTTAATTAAAATTCTAGAATTAGTAAACTAGATATAGTAAAATCAAACTAGACCTAGTGAAATCCAACTTAATTTTTATTTTAATAAAACACTACAATTATTGAACTAGATATAATAAAATTAAACTAGAACTAGTGAAACAATTTATTAAATGTTAAAAATACATCTTAAAAAGAAATCGGGTGTCGAACTTATTAGCTTTGATGTTCACTGAATAGTAGAAACAATCCACAAACAAATATGATATTGACTGCTTAGAAACAGATCTACTCTAAGTGAGCAAACTTATATATTATTAAATATGTAGAATAATCCACCAACAACATTTAACAGACATATAACAACGCCAATATTTTATTTAATGTTAGAACTAGTGAAATCATCCAGTAAATGTTAAAAATGCATCTTAAAGCATTCGGGCCCCGAACCTAATATAGCCTTGACGTTCACTTCTCACCGATCACATTAAAAAAGAATACTAACTTCTAAACAACACTTATTAGACATTAAGCAACTTAAAAATTTACTACTTTACACAAATCTCTTGTAAGATAGTGGACACATTCAACACAACAAATACTTAACAGACTAAGCCTTGAGTGAACTGAAAAAGTCTTTTTTCCCAGTGGGTATTCTGTAGTTCTACTTTCTTTCAATAGAGATAGAGATATTTTTAGTATAATTGGAAAATAAAGTCCAACATAATATTGGCATATTTTTAGTAATAAGAATCAAACCAATGCCACTATATATATATATATATATATATATATATATATATATATATGTATATATATATATTAAGTATATATATATATATATATATATATAAAAGAATAAAAATGGTTCTAATATATAAATATATATATATATATATATATATATATATATATATAAACCAGATGATTGTCATCAATGTCTCTCTCAAAAGCTCAATTCTTCTCTTTTCATAGCCTTTATATATAGGAACGGAAACATCCGCATCCGCAGGATGTGCACACATAAATATCACGCTTCCGATCTGCATCCTCGGATGTGAAAAATTAATTATACATCCGCATACTCGGATATTAAAAATTTAACATCGATAACATCACTAATTATAATATATATATCTATATATATTATCTTCGATATATATATATATTATATATATATATTATATATATTTTATATATATATATATATTATATATAAAATATCTAGGGCGACAGGCGCTAGCAACTTGTCCTTCACTTTTTTTTTTTTTTTTTTGCTTGAATAAAACTCCTGGACCAGCATCGGAAACTTTTGCGCCTAGAAAACACGATCTTCGTGAGAAGCTCTGGATACAAGCTAAGAGAGGAGAACGAGTTTTTAGGACCAATAGAAATGTTAATTCCATTGACAGGGTGAAAACCTTACCTGAGTATATAACTCAAGGACTAGCATCGAAAATCATTGCACCGAGAAAGAGTTTTGTTGAGTCTCCAGGTTCAAAGAGTTTCGAAGCCGAAGAAAAGAAGATTCTGGCCCAAGTGACATGGCCAAAATCCTAAATGTATGATGGTGTAGAAATGTAAGAATATATATATATATATATATATATATATATATAATATATATATACTATATTATATATATATATATATAATAGTATATATATATATATAGTATATATATTATATAATATATTATATATATATATATATATAATATATGATATATATATATTATATATATATATATATATATATATATATATATATATAAATAAAAATATAAAATGTTTCTGTGACATCTCATAATAAAATATAAAAACACAATTATATTAATATATATATATATATAATTATTCGAAGCTTCGTCATGGAAAGGAGTAAAATGCAGAAAGGGTTCACAGGCCCCAGAACCGATAATATAATCCTTTATATATATATATATATATATATATATATATATATATATATATATAGTATATATATATATATATATTATATAATATATATATATATAATATAATACTATATATATATATATATATAATATATATATGGGTATTTATAAGTGGTTGACTCCAGGAGCGAAAATCAATAATTAATGTATCGCCTTATTTTAATAATTTTAGGGTAAATACATTAAATTTTTTGGTAAATAACTTAACCTTAACTTAACCTAAACCTTACCAAACTTAACCTAACATAACCTAACCTAATATTAACGGATTCAACCCTTATAAGTCCTAATATATATATATATATATACTATATATATATAAATATATATATATATATATAATATATAATATTATAGATATATATACTATATATATTATATAAGATTATATATATATATATAATATAGTAGATAATATAATATAATGTGTGCATACTAAATTTCATTTTATGGTAAAATATAATCCTGTTAAATCAAACTCTACTAAGTAATGCCACTATATATATAATATATAAATAATATATATAATATATATATAATATATATATATTATATATATATATAGTATATAATTTTTAGTATATGATAATATAATATATATATTATATATATATATATATATATATATATATATATATATATATATTGAGCTGCTTTCTAATTTTAAGATAAACTTTGGGAGAATTGTAAGTGATTGTGAAAGACTGTGCAAGAAGATGCGATTTAAGATAAATTTGGATTAATAGCAAAGTAAAGAGGATGAAATTATAAGATTGAGGGAGAGGTAAGTTATGGACAAATATGAATGGGAAAGTGTAGAATAAGGAAAGAAAGAAGATATGCGAATGAAGATGTACATATAAAAAAAAAAATTAAAAGAGCATAAGTGTATCTATTATGTAATAATATGAGTAGAGGTATTGTAATTAAAAGGTTTAAGAAATATTTGACAAAATAAGGAAGAGGACAGAATTAAGAACTGACAATTAGAGAAATGTGTGAGTGGAATTGGGATTCAGTAAGAAGAGCAAAAGAAGTCATTTGGGTGTCGTGTGTTTACTATGTTTCTGCAGGACTCATAAGGAAGGATTTACACAAATAATGACAACTGATGAGAAGGAGACTAACCTAAAATGGATAGAGATAAGGATAAGAGACTGTTGCCTGAACTTGGTGTATAACTATAAGATATATATTATATATATATATATATATAAATAGAAATATATATATATATAGTATATATATATATATATATATATATATATATATATATATATTATATATATAGCTATATATATAGAGAAAGAAGAGAGAGGAGAAAGAAGAGAAGATATATGAGGACAGTATTAGAAAGAGGAGAGAAGAAGAGAGATGAGATGATATATATAGAGTAGAGAGAGAGAGAGAGAGAGAGAGAGAGAGAGAGAGAGATATTTGACGATTTTATGCGAAAATTCCATATATCCGTATCTTCAGCAGCGGAAGTCTTAAACATGAACCGTTAAAATAATAATAATAATAAAAATAATAATAATAATAATAATAATATAATAATAATAATAATAATAATAATTAAATAATAATAATAATAATAATAATAATAATAATAATAATAATAATAATAATAATAATAATAATAATAATTAATAATAAAAAATAATAATAATAATAATAATAATAATAATAATAATAATAATAATAATAATAATAATAATAATTTCTTTCATCTAAAATATTAAATATTAAATTGTAAAAATGATTAAATTCAATAAGCAATAACAATAATTCTGAAAAGTATTATTTATTTTATTATAATATATAAAAATACATGTCAATCATTCCATCGTCAATCAATCAATCAATCAATCAATAGACCGACCGATTTAATAAATAAATAAATAAATAAATTAAAAAATGAGAAAAAACTTTTTAATTCTTCATGATTAAATTGATTGATCAATAAATACAAGTCATTCTTTCGGTCTTCTTTTTATCATTCGTGTTAATGATTGTCGCACGCGCGTTACACACGTACAGATGCATTCCCCCATGACCCATCCCCCATATATATATATATATATATATATATATAAATATATATATATAATATATATTTTGTATCTATTTATTTATATATATATTATATATATATATATATAATATATATATATATTATAATATATATATATATAATTATCTCCCATATAATAATATATATATATATATATATATATATATAAAGTCTGATATGTTATTGGAATCGGTTATTTTGGTTTTATTAATTTTTTTACTAATTTTTAAGAAATAACGTTTATTTTAAATTTTAGTGGTAAATCAATGCATGGCACAAGAATATTTGTCTCACTTACCCCCGACCAGTGAGTGCTGTAAATATAATAAAGTATTGTTTCGACACAATTCAGCCTATAATATAAGCCATCCTTTTATGCTCCATTTTTCGAACTTTTTCTTACCTTTTTCTTAGATAATTCCAAGCATTTCTTATAAGTTTCGTGAAAATCTGCTGGGGTGTCAAAATTGACAATTACTTTCATTGACAAATGTTAGATATATGAAACTTGGAGACCTTTTATTATATAATTAGAATCTAAAAAAGCAAGTTTGCCATTTGAAGATAAAAAATACATAATTTAATAATAATCTACTAAAAAAAATAGGTTAAAAAAAAAATAATAATAAAAAAACATTCCTGTAAGATAACAGGTCAAATATATATATATATATATAATTCACTATACTATATATATATATATATATATTATATATACTATATATATATATATATATTAATTAATCACATTCTAGACAACAGCTATATCTATATACTCACTGATCATTTTCAGTCTGAGTATGGCTCTGTAGCGTAGACTCCGCGCGCACGGTCATGCCCGTCGCGTCGGCTGAAGTCTCGTACATATACACTCTACACTAAATATATATAGTCGCGTCGCCCGCTATATAACTTATATATATATATATAATGATACGTAACTTCAGTAGCGATCCTATATATATATATATATATATATATAATATATATATATATATATATATAATATAATAATATAGATAAATAATAGAGAGTTATAATATATATTAATTATGTTAAAAGTATTAAAAAAAATTTTATTTAAATGTTATATTATTATATATATATATATATATATATAACTATACATATATATTATATAATACCTATATATATAATATATATAAGGAAGAGAAATATTAAAGAAAGGGGTTATTATAATCTCAGTACCCATAGTAATATAACTATACCTATATAGAAACTCTACACTATAATGATATGCACTGAGATTAACTATCTGTATAGAGTATATACTGGAGACCATAATTACCAATGCACCGGCTTATCACTCACTCCACGCTCACAGAACGTTGCTAGCTAATCTCACACTTAGATGGTGATAACCTGTCTATTTGCACGCACTTTGTACTAATACTATACCTATACAAATGCTCACTCTCAAATAATGATTTTACACGATCAACTATGAACTAGTACTAGCCATATTAAGTAGAGTTCAATCAATATTATATGATTTATTCAAGACTGAGTATGCAGTTTATAGCTTACGCTTCATCACATGAAGTTTATCTACTGTGACACACTGTCTTAGGCCGGTCACTTGGTACCGAGGCTGGCGATTCACGCACGCGAACAAAGTATCATAAGACACACTCACGCTGCACTACTCGACTCTAAGCGCCTTCGCACAGACCATTAAGTGACATAATTACAATATCGGATGCACTCGTAGACTATCCCACTCTAAGCTCAGTAGTCTCTATTAACTCAACCACATTATAATATGAACTAATTATACTTGCCTAATATGTCTATCGCTAGGCGTGTACGGGGTTAATTTACTATTATATACCATCACGAGCAGCCCTATCTCACGAAGCGGCGATCGTACTACTATATTTATACTATATATAATATATACTATATCATATACTAAACTATCTGATCTACATCGTTGAATAAATAATATTATCAACTAGTACGTAGTTATATATACTCATGTCAGGTAATTAATTACTGATTTAAAGACAAAGTTAATATATATATAATTGATTTTATAAGATATATCTATGTGACAATATGGAAACGCTAAGTATCTTCACAGGTAATCGGGGGCTCGGTAATCGAAATTACAAATTATAGTTGTTGGAAACAGGATTAGACTTAACTATGCATGTCCATAAAGTACAAAGAAGAGGAGATAGAGGTTGTGAAGTGAGAGCGGTAAAATGATTTTTTTCCTGTTCGTAGGAGGTTCAAATAAGCGATTAGGTTAGTTAGTTAAGTTAGCTGTAGGTCATGTTAGTTAGGTCAGTTCAGGTCAGGTCAGGTCACCCCTTACCTAACCTCATTCACCCCTAGAACATCTATTCATGTATCATCATAGAGTCTACCAGTGAATTTTTTTTTTTGGATCCGACCTCACGTTCAGTGTGAGCTGCTTAAGTAACTTTAAGTATATAATATATATATATATATATATATATAATATATATATATATATATATATATATATAATTATATTATATATATATAAATATAGATATATATATATATTATATATATATAATTACCCATAAATGTAAACATTTTCTTTGACAGCTTAAATATGACGTCATTTCCTAAAATGGAAGAAACAAACAAACAAACACAAACACAAACTATTTTAATTATTCCTTGAAAAGAAAAAAAAAGATAATTTGTGGCCAATTCATTTTGAAAAATTTCTTTTTTTTTTTTTTAATCTACATAAAGAATAATAAAAAAGAAAATTTATAAAGTAATTTTCAATTATTTGTAGAACGAATAATTATTTTCTAATTATTTTGAATATTTTAAACAATATTTTAAATATTTTTTAAAGTATTATTTTTTGAACACTGGACAGTGTTTTCCAAAGTGAAAATCTTCAAATTTTGTCAGATATAATCAGAGGTCGAAATGATAGAGTGGGTGCCGACCAGCGCTATTAGGTACCAATACATGAATAAATATTAAATAGTATTAATATATATATATATATATATATATAATATATATATATATATATAATATATATATATATATATATATATATATATATATATATATATAAATAAATATATAATATATATAATAATAATAATATATAGTATTATATATGATAATATATAATGAGTTGTTAGCGGAATGGTGATTCTTTCACTATCGGCGGATGCGATCGAGATGCGCGATAGTAAAATCACATATCGGCGGATTGCGGATGAGGATAGCGGATAGTTAAGTTTTTAGAGTTTTAACATAGCTACTGTAGTATATATAATATACTAAGTTATATATATATATAGCTTACATAATAATATATATCTGATCTAACTCATATTTACTAGTCTATTAGGTCAGACTAATAATAATAATTTATTAGTATATTCGATCCGGGAATCATATAACAAATATACCTGAGAGATTCTAGATTATTATATATATATATATATATTATATAAATATATATATATAATATATATATATAAACTATAAAATTATATACCATGGTTTTTAGAATGAAATATATAAAGGTTAATGACTACTTATCCTGTCATTCTTATGGCCATCCACGACCAACTCTTTTGCACACAAACAGGCGCGCGAGTCACACAAGTGAGACCTCTTTGTCAGAGCCCCAACATTTTTGAAAAAAGTGGTCATAATCGTTAAATCACGGATGACCAGATTAATATTAACGTGGGCCGGAATGATTACTGAAGAGTTAATCAGGTTTAAACAAAACTATGCATCAAAAACTAAAGCTTCTGAACCCTTTCAAGTGAGAGTTGCTTCTCTTTCTTCGTTAAATGAGACTGCATCGTCTGAAAACACGCTTACTAGCGTACAAATTTTGTGATATAGAAAGGACAGCTGCTCAGTATTCCCTGGCACGATAGTTCTTGCAAGATGTGGAAAACTTTACATTTATCACGCGTTCAAACCACATTGATCTTAGAGCGCGAATCCAGAGTCTTTCGCATTGTTAGTGTAATCTATCGATCAATGACGTGTCTGCCGTTGGATCTAACGCTCAGAACACAGACTGCTATCATCCGTGCTAAAGGATATAGCCAAAAGAATCGCTGGTGTCCATGGGCATTTCAGTAAATGGTTTCCGCTACGAGGATGTTAAGATGATAGTGTGACTCGTATTCAATGTAAAACTAATTTCGTTAAGTACTTGAGCGGAGTGAAGATTCTGCCTTTCAACATGCAGTGCCATTTCACTATAAGGATGTGCATAATAATTTGTCGAACTCCTCTAGTAGAAGAATTGCGACGATTCTGTTTAAGACATGATATCGGCTTTGTATCAGAAACCAGAAAGGTAGCTTATGGCAGATGCGTATTCGGTTAGCTGAGAAGATTTTGATAATGACGATATCGTCGTAAGATCTCCAGTGTCGATGAGATAGAATATTAACTGTGCTTTTTTTTAAAGTCTCCTTACTTTAGAGAATAGCGAGTGCAATATAGTGCGACAAGGCTATTCAGTCGTTGCACTAGAGAATCTCGTGCTGACCAACGAATAGATCTTAATTATGAGCTGATGAGGTCTTAAGTTACCTGATTCTAAACGGTAATTAAAGAATAACAGTAGTGGAGAGTAACAATAACCTTAGACCGATCTATTACTCATCGACCTGCTGCGACGGCCTTTCAATTTGTTCTTGTTCGAAGTCGTAATTGGAAGATTACACGCGCATATGTAACTTACTGCGTCCATCTCGAGTGTCGAAGCGAGAATAGTGAGCTACAATCTTACTTATTACTCGGTAACGAAAGTATTGGAAACCTGCTGACTGGTGATAGTCTAAGAACAGTTGAGAATTCGATCTAATATACATTTAGTTCACTAATTATAATGATGATAAATACTATCCGCTATCCGCAAAAAAAATTCATGCGGATTGGAATGCGGATGCGGATAGAGAAAAATGGTGTGGATATCCGCATATGTCGGAATATCAGCGGATGCGGATAGTCCACTACACCTCTAATATCTATATAATATTATACTATATAAGTACTATACTATACTATATATATAGATTAATATATATATATAGATATATATATATATATATATATATATATAAATA
>JABUQX010068728.1:10000-30000 GCA_015478945.1 Trachelipus rathkii | reverse complement strand
ATATATATATATATATATATATATATATATATATATATATATATATATATATACATATATATATATATATATTTCACGTTATCTGCTTTTTAAATGAAACAATTTATTATTTTAAATTTTCCTTGAAATATTTTCATATCAAGATATCTTAATAATTAAAAAATATCAAAGTAAATATAAAAAGTATTTATGCTTTACAATTTCTCTTCTTTTTTTCTCCTCTCTCTCTCTCTCTCTCTCTCTCTCTCTCTCTCTCTCTCTCTCTCTCTCTCTCTCTTCTCTCTCTCTCTCTCTCTCTCTCTCTCTCTCTTCTCTCTCTTAAATTTAATAAATCAACTACAAGTAATTTATCTTTATTTATTGTTTGATTATATATATATATATATATATATATATATATATATATATATATATATATATATATATATATATATATATATATATATATATATATATATATATATATATATATATTTATATATATATATATATATATATATATTATATATATATATATATATATATATATATATATATATATATCTCTATATGTAAATCTTGTCAGCAATTTATATATTAATTAAACATATTTAAATTTTATATATTATTAGTATTATTAATTAAACATATTTAATTTTTAATTTTATAAATTATATAAATATATATATATATATATTTATATTTATTTGTATTCATATATTATATATATAAATATATATATAGATATATATATATATATATATATATATATATATATATATATATATATATATATATATATATATATATATATTTATATATATATATATATATATATATAAAATATGTATATATATATATATATTTTTATATATAAAAAAAAATAAAAATATATTACAAAAATATATGTCTACACATCTAGTTTCATATATATATATATATATATATATATATATATATAAGGCTGTAGCCAGGGGGTTGATTAGGGTCTGTACCCCCGAAATTATTTACACTATCAAATTTTCTTTTGATGACGAGTTTTTTTTTAATTTTAATTTATAAGAATAATAAAAGCAATAATAAAAGCAATTTAGGTCTACATATTAATGGAAATTATGAAAACATATTTACGTGTCTTGAAGATTTCTTAGGTTTAGTTTCTGTTGAAAGTGCAAACGGAAGATCTCTTATCATTATTGTTAGCATCTTGAACACCTCTAAATCTTTTTTCTTCATCGCTGCCGCACCATCACATCGCTCTGTCAGATCAGACTGTCACTATTTATTTCAAGTTTGTGAAAAGGTACGATGGATTGTTACGAAATTAGAGGAGTGTTTAAAGCAAGTTGAAGCTTTAGAGGAGTTTGAGATGGATCAAAATTTAAACCTTCTTCAAAAACTTCAAATCTTTTGAAATCTGAAATCACGAGAGAGTAAATTATAAGTTTAATTTTGATTTCAATTTTATTCTTCGTGATTCGTCAATTATCTACTACATTACAGTCTCCATCATTATATATATATTTAAATGAATGAGTCACAGGAGATTTTACTCTCCATCAGCGGGATTCGAACATTGGACACCGCGTTGCAGTGTTAACAATAACCGGATGCTCTAACCACTAGGCCATCCACGTCCCCAATTGAATCGGATTGAAAGTGTAATGCTTGTTTTGAAAGATTTTCACTCAAAACATCGTTGAAAATTTTTCAATCATTTTGGAAGTTGCACAACAGAACTTCTTCAGATTTTTGTTAATGAAGAAACGAGTCACGTGTCAGAATTAATGTAAAATGAAAAGACAAAGCAATTCCAATTCTTTTTCTTGATGAATTTTCAAACCAGTTAGAAAGGAGGTTCGTGAGTCAAAGATGCATACTTGCTAATCTTAGTAAAGTGTTTCCATCGATATCTATTGAAAATTTTACGAAATTTGTAAGTAAATTTTATCCATACGGTAACATTTGGATTGTTAAAGACTTTATGCTACTCACAACGTCACTCCAGATATTTTTCTAATGAAAAGGTTTAAAGAACATTCTCTCAATTTTACTTGGAAGGAGAGACTAACACAATTGGCTTTAATCAATAGATGTCCTTTAGGTTAGGTTAGGTTACGGAGGGAATGTTAATGAGAATTTAAAAACCATTAGAGACTTTGTGTTATGAGAAGTTAGGTAGAAAAGAAATTAAATATAAAAATATTCATGAGAGATAATTTCGATCCATCTAGCCGCTAAATTTAAAAATATGCCCCATGATATATTTAATTTTTGTTATATAGACATTATTCACAAGGACACTTTGTAGTTTAAGTGGTTTAGATTATAGGTAGTAGGTTTGATGGAGTTCAGAAAGTCTAAATAGGTCCGTTTTCCGTTGTTGTGGCGCCGTTAACGTGGGTTTGGATTTTTTTCTAAGAAAATATTGAATGTAAGAATATATACTAGGAGAATACCTACTGTGAGAATTTTAAATAAATTATACAATTCAGCATGCAAAAGCATGCGAAAAGATAGGACATATAAAGCATATATTTAATTCTATTAAATCACTCGTGTAATCTGTTATTAATGAAAATGTTAATGAGTAGGATGGGGAAAGGAATATATTAGTTGTTGTTTGGAAGCGTAAAATAAAGGTTGATATTTATATATATAAACGGCGAAAACTGACAACCAGAAATGGCGATGGAAAGAAATAGTTATAAAGTGTAAAAAAAAAAACAAAAAAACTTAAATTGAATAAGTTTTATGCACCAAAGTTAATGTCATTGTGAAAAAGAATTTATATAAAGTTTTAAGTATGTATAAAAAATTACAATCACCTATCAACACGTCAGTACAATTCTTCTAGGTTTCAACCTACCAATTGACAATATTATTTAAGAATCAATTTCAAATGTAATTCCTTCAGTATAGTAAAATCCATTCTCTAGAAATATCTGAATGCGAATCATATGACATATTCCATCTAGAGCGAGACGATCAGACGATCAATATTTCATAGTTTTGATATTACGAATACTTACAAAAACAAACAAAAGTAAACAAGATTCCTTGGGTTTTACAGATGTAAGTCAGGACTCGTCGGCCTGTTGCTAGATCTACTAAGGCCTCTTCAGTGTCTACACAACACAATATATGCAACAATTATTAACCCTATGTAGTAATAAATATAAATTCTACAATAACCATATAGATGGAGCTCATTTAACCATGTTCACGGCCACTTCTCAATGGTTATTATACTAAAATGATAGTATATGAGTAATATATAGGAAAGTATTTCACTATGCAGTTTTTTATGTACATTAATATGCTACATTAGTGTTGAATTATTTGCTTTTTCTTCAAGCTATATAGTGGAAAGTAATTAGGTAATAGTAAGTTTATTTTTCACGAGTGATTTTAATATGATGGTACTTTTGAGCAAGTTTTATCGCTTAAAATCGCTCAAATAAAGAACAAGGCACTTGAGCTATAAGTTAACTAGTAAGGTTCCAAATAACTATACACCAACTAGATGGAAATTACAGTTCTCGCTTAGTTCATTGCCAAGAAAATAGATCTATTGATGATTATTTGATGAAAATTGTAAATGTAGAGAAATGGATGGAATAACTAATCAAATTCCGCAATTGGATTTATATATATATATATATCAAATATAGTGAAGATTAAATTTAAGTATAATTTAAACTATTATATTTATCTAAGAAACTGACTCATTTAATATTTGCCTTATGTAATATGATATATTATTATTATTTAATTTTCATATCAAGTATAATATATATATATATCAAGATAAAGTAAAATTTGAGACTTATGAAAATAAATCAAGTTAGCATAAAATAAATATTAATTAGTTATATTGTATGTTAAAAAAAGAATGAAATATCTATAAATGTTAGAAGACATCGAGAGAAGATATAGTTAAAAAATTAAGTTAGAGCTGCGTCACATTTAAGAAAACTGATAATTAACAGTGGAGCATGTGACATCATAGAAGAGTAGAATTTGTCTATGTCACATTCCCTATTACAAACAGAGCGCTATCCATATTACATGTGAAATACATTATGTAAAGTTTGGTTACACTTAGCCATTGCTAGTTTGGAAAATACGAGTAACATCATTCAATATTGGACAAACATTACCAATAGAGTATTAAAAATAATGTGATTACGGGTTAGAAACTTATATTGTAGGTTGGTAGAATAATATAAGGCTATTAGAAATCATAGGGAGCTATATACGGCCGCCAAAAATTATTGGTACCTTAAGACGACTAAGACCAACACTTGGAATACAAAGTACAATTAGAACTAATTGAAACATGACTAAATGCGTGTTAACGGAAAAATGATCTGACTAGATTGACTTGTAATCGCTCATAAGAGATTTATTTTGATAACTAGAATGTTCTTACATCTTCGGCACGGATTATTGATTTATGATAATAGACAAAATAGTAAATTGCTTTAAGTTAATCACTTTTGAAATGGTTGCGGAAAAACTCTTTTATAATGTTAACTGCATTTATTTCTCAATACAAGTAGTACTCCTTAATAATAATAGATATACGGTCTCACTCGGCTAGCGAGTCCAAACAAATAACCAGTTCAATGCTTAGAAGCGAATAAAAAATTCTAAACAGTAGAAGTCAAAAATAATCTACGCTACTAATTTCAGATGGCTGAGTGAGAACTCTGAAACAAATAAGTTTAAATGCATTACATTTAATATTTAGATTATCAATGAAATACGAATATTCTGTTAGACTATAACGGCTCAAATTACAATAAATTTATATCAAATATTTATACTTTTTAATAATAAGATAAGTAAACCAAATTACAAAATGTCAGAAAAGAATAAATATAAAGTACCATAGAACAATTTACAAAGAACTTATAAAATAGCTTAAGAAAGTAGGGGAGGATACATTTATTGATATTTCAAATTAGTTGGGATATTAATACTTCATTATTTTCTGAAAATAAAATTCTAAGCGGGAGCTAACATATTAATTTTACGCCTTATTTTTAAATTTGAAATATATTATAAATAGCTGTTGTAAGATTATAAAATAAGACCACTTCGTGAAAAATTACGATTTTGTTATGATTGAATAATATTATAATATAATATTGAAAGTAAACGATTAAACTGTATTAGTAAAAGTTTGATTCTGAATATTGTCGTATGTTATATTTGTTTGTAATTACTTAAATCGAATAGTGCAAATAAACTGACATATATTTTACAAGTTGATCAAATTTTGTAGGGGTGGCAGAAGGACAGTGAGTAGTGAGTATATTGTTAATTTGGTTATAATAACTATGTTACTAATAATTAAAAGACCAATAAAATTATTATTATTATTTATTAACGTTATTATAAATCAATTTTTATTATTACAGTTGTACACCCTATAACTACTTTTACACATAGTGCGCAAAAGCCCCTATCAGGAAGTGGAGTGCTTAGTATGCTCATATTCAGAAGCTGTTAACATTACATAACATATTAAATATCAACTAGCAAGTTAATAGAGACACCAAAGAACTGGACAGGCCGCTCTTCAGAAGTGTGGAGGAAGGATTATAAATATTCAGTATTAATATAACAGGAAAAATTATAATATTAATTATTCAGAATTATATATGCCGGTACGTTATCATTTAAAAGCAACAGCAGTCCGAAATGCTCGACAATCAATCCGCCTGCATGGGCAACGATGTATATCAATATGAACTAGCTTTTGAAGTTATTAACTTATAATAATATATAACTTCCAAAATCAAAATAAACATGTAATATAAAATATTAAAAAAAATAAAAATTATAAAAAATATAATAAAAAAATAATTAAATTCACACAACTATCCCAATCAATAATAACATTTAACACACAAATAACTCATGTGGACAGAAAAAATTACCAACAGCAACCCGCAACCACTTATAGTGCGATAATATATTAAACGTAGGAGCAGACGTAAAAGGTGTGCTACTACAACGCGAGTGATAAGTTCCTGCCGAGCAGCCTGCCGCTTGCGCCAGTGATAACCCTACTCCAGAACAAGAGATTAAAGCATACATCATCAGCCAGCCCGCGAAAGCATAAGGCAAACATGGTAGTGATGGCTGAAAGTACAGAACAGACATCAAAAAGATAATAATAATCACTACTAGAAAAAAGAATAAAAAGTTTAAAAATAAACTATATATACCAACACACATTCACTTTTAATATGCTCGAATAATGAAGTCTTAATTAAGTAAATACTTATAAAACCGATAATAAAATTAATACACTTCAAAATTCAAAAATACACTTTAAACGTAACACATAAAGGAAAGCTCTCACAATAACAGTTAACTAATTTAAAACACTATTGTCTAGACATATAAACTACTTAGAAAAATTTTATAAGATACATAATTCTAATTTACTATAATTATAAAGGCTGTTCCCAACATACTACATATGTCTCCAGCTTGAAAAGAAAGCGGTTTAAAAAATTAGTATTGTGAGTTTGGTAATTAAATAAAACTGCATGTTGCACCCCATTCAGAATGAAAATATGTAAATCCACAATTTATCAAGTGATAGGAAAGCATGGACGGAAAGAAGGAGGGGCGGTAAGGGATGGTGGGTTGTGTATTGCTTTCTATTTGGTGTCACATTGAGATCTAACGGATAGTATTTTATGGTATTATAAACTTATTTAATTATTTAGTTTAATCATAAATATTAACATTTAGTTTCTGACTCTTTTAAAGGTACTATAATAATCCAAATTTTCTTATGATGATATGAAGCAGTAAATTAAATATTATGAATTTTCTTTTCGAAAACAATGGCATTAATTAATATAAATTAATTATTTAACTATATTATAATTATTTGTTAATTACTTAGTAGTGAAATATCACACACTTAGTACGTAAACAAGTAAGCATATAAATTAATATATATTAAACATTTAATAAGTTATTTAAATGTTTTTTTTATCTATGGCATCAGACGATCTTCCAGGCTATAAGATGTTCAATATACTATAATATTTCTTTTGAATATATTAATTATAGCCTATAAATTTTTTAGGTTTTAATTCATTGAAAAGATTGAATATATGTGTCTGATTCCAAATTATAGAAAATAAGTAGTGAATTATTTCATAGTAGTGTTTTCGTGTATTTTCTATAGCCTATGACTTCTACTCCGATAAAATGCAGACAGTATTTGAGAAGAAAGATCGACGTAGAAGGAGAATGACAAATATGGAGTATGATGCAGGAGGTATATGTACATCGAGTCTAAGTGGGTTGATACAATGGTGTTCATATTCTAAGTATCTATATTTTGGGTTTACTAACAATAGCATATTAAGGAGGGCATATTTCTTAATTATATAACTATTTTTTTAAATTACGTCACTAACAAGGAAGAATTATTAAAAAAGGGTCGTAACACTAAGGAATAGAAAAAATAAAACATTCAATATAGATATAAAAAGATCAACGTTTTAACGAAAAATTTAATAAATCAACTAATTTAAAACAACCAAACGCGGATTAAAAGTTAGGTATCTTTTAGAACAATTATTGACTCAAACGAAAGTAAACTATTCTACCCAAAACAACTTTCCGCAAGGAATATGACACCACAATATATCAAGTAAAAATTCTTATATATAAGAAATAATTTATTAATGAATTTTCAATCACACACACTAATAAGCGGAATATACCACTTATAAGCATCAACAAGGGTTCCAAAATTATCCTTAACATATTAATATCCTTTTTAAAATAAAAAAGGAATTAACTTGTTATTTAGCTCCACAATGAAAGTCAGAAAGGTGATGCAAAGCTCATTTTTTTTTAAATCATGAAGAAAATTAAAAATTCCAACGTTTATTCATAGAACTTTATTCGAAAAAGGCCAAGAGGCCTTCAAAATTTCCATTGTCTTTAAAAAACCCAAAACATTCACGACACAATGGATATTTATTGTGTCCAAAATACTAGATAGAAAATATTGACAATAACATTAAAATATCTACACATGTAATTTTACTAGGGATAACAATAAATATAAACTTAGGTGTGAAAAATTCTGGGAAAGTAAGAGTAATGTTATAGAAAGCCTCATATGAAAGTATCACAACCTTTCACAATATTTATATTATATATAGAATCACAAATTCTATCTTTACATTTAAACCAAGGTTTATAAATTTAAGTTGAAGAAGATGGTTAGGAGTATAATTAAATTAAGATATTTATTATGAGGTAGTGGATCAACCAATGAGGAACAGACACTGGCTACACTGCTTGTTTCACTTATAATATATTAGACATATTACAACTTATATGAGTTATCATTAATTAACACGTTTAACATAGTGTTACATATAGTAGCCGTAACCGTCCCATATAGAGACAAAGAAAAGCATCTAATATTATTTGAAAATCCTACAGCTTGAATATCCCATTACTAAATTAGCTCATCATAACTTACTATTCAGATCTTCCTAAAGAGATAGTTAATTGAATGAACTTAAATATTTTGTAGAGCTGTATAGTGGTAAAAATAAATACTATATATTGTCAAACTTTGAAAGATCGTCAAAGGTTAATGCTATCATAACTAAAATGGAAGAGTATATGGTGAGCTAGAGGAATAAGAGGCAATTATAACATTATAACAATTACATAATGAAAAAGACAAAATAACTGAGTGTGTTTATCATGTGTAGCTTATTTAGATGAGTCTATACTTGAAAGAGAGATATGCGCACACACTCATTGTTACAAAACATATAAACGTTCAGCTCGTCACGAGACATGCGTTCTCGAGACAAATAAAGGAATAAATCCATTATATCATTTGGCAATACAGCCAATGAGAGGACCATGTAAAAAACTCGTGTAATAAGTATGGTACAAGCCTAAGTGAATATTTAATATAAATTAAAGGTTTCTCCCCACCATAATGCATGGAAACACGCTTGGGTTCTAAGGATTTTTTTATTCGTATACAAATCAAGTTTTAGGTCATTCATTCTTTTAAGTCGTTGGATAGTGGGGAGAGTATTAGAGTAAAGTAATTAGGCTTGTAATTGGTAAGAGTCATTTCAGTGGCTTCCGGTTTTCCCGATAAAGGATATTTTAAAGATTTAAAAATACGTCAGAACAAAATATATACATTCATAGTGAGATATACTGTTTCTTTATGGAAGGAAGAATGAATGATGTGATCAGAAAGTGAGAGATGCTTTCTTATAGACTTAATCAGGTGGAACATATGGATCTAATAGGTGGGAATCTAGATGGAGGGCTCCTAGGAGGAAATATTTAAAGCGAAATAGATAACGATATATCAGTGCGTTATAAAAATGTCTTTAACCTAACACGATTAAGCCTCAGCTTGCGAATCTGCAATTTAGAACCAGCCCATCATTCAGGGAATTGATGGAGTGGCAGTGGTTCATATTTTAAGACTGGTCTTAAGAGGTAGAGTCAGGGCATTGTAAGATTTTGCAAGACGATAGTTATTTACAAATATTGAGTGTTCAGAGGAAATAACCCTATAGGACAATATATCAACAACACTACACGAATATTAACATAGTACTTAGTTGATGATTTTCTTGGGTTCCGCAACAACAGTAATGGGTTATAGCAAAACGGGCATTGAAGCTTCTTTTTTATGTAAAGAAATAGGACGGTAATCGTTAGTAAAACAGTAATACAAGGAATCTGGGATAGACGCGCCCATACTTTATCTGAGCAAAAATGAGGATCGAAACCGACAAATAAGCACAACTTAGAAGGAGTTATCTTATGTTCTTGATAGTGTCAGGGTGGTAATTAAGGAAATGACAACAATAGTGGTAATAAGTGATAGGGTTGTCGTGAATGATAAGGTCAACTTACAAGAACAAATTTAAAGAGTTAAATATGTTGAAAAATACTAAGCTCGAGAGTTATCCTTTATATTGAATTAATAAATATGGTTGAAAAATTAAGGGAGAAGTTTGACATAAAATCAGCCTATATTTGCTTATAGCAATGAATCTGGAATATCGGATTTGGAAAAACAATTCAATAAAAATGACTATTAACATACACCATGAAAAACACAACAAATCCTGAATGAATTTTGTCGACAACCAGTCAATGTCGCAAGTGTTTTAAAATGCATTTACGCAATTTATATAGTTAAGTCTGTCATACACTCGCTAGAACACATGAAGAAGTGACGTGGTGACGGAGAGTTGGTCGCTACGGATACAGTGGACCGGCTGGTGGGAATCTTGTAAAAAATCGTGGAGAGGGACAAGTCTGGTATGAATACAGCTTAGCGATTGCTTACCACTTTGTGATCAGTTCGTGTCATGTGTATGTGTATGATGTCTTTTCCTTGTCATGTGCATGTATGTGAGATATGGCGACCATCATTTATAGAGTTTTCACCTGACTAAGTTCCACACCCGTCAATAATGATGTCTAAAAATTTAAATGGACATTAATATCGCATTATTCACACTGGAGATCTAAACAAGAACCTAATACGGGTCAGGATTAGATGAAATGGAGAAATTTAAAACTGAGGTGGTGCCTGCACGCGGTAATGTGAACCAACTCATGCGACTGAGGTTCACTCCATAGTAACTCTCTCTGATCATCATTTACCCATACGGAGTCTTCAGGAGCTTAAGTTAACCCCAGCAACACAAAATTTGGGCTTCGTTGTTACAGCCATGAGTAAACGCGCATCAGTAAGTAATCATAAATATTGCTGAACTATTTGCGGTTGAGTGTATTGCACGTGGAGAAGCATGTAGATTAGTCACATTTGAACTCCTACACGTATATAACGTGCTTAATACTCACATAAAAAAACACGGTTCACCAGTGCCGGATGCCTTAATACGTAAAAAAGTAGAGAAGGTTTATTATCATCGGGAACGCCGAAGATGTGTGACAGATTCACGTAATGTCCATAGGGACGTAACTTCCATGCTTTCAATTCACTCTTTAGAAGCTCAGGCGTTTCTTGCAACTCTTGTGTGTGGCGAAGTACTCGCGCTATTAAGAGACGCGAGATAGCCGTATAGTTAACACTGAAGCAACTAGATTGTTTGTTTACTGGTGAAAAAAATGAAAAATTATTAATAATGAAAGTAAATAACATTTTAAATAAAAATATCGTATTCACCCACATTTAAATTACAGAAGAAGCAAATTAGTCATCCAACAACAAATTAAAGTAGTATTCCGACATTCTGTGGACAACACCAATCTATACGAAGCAGTCAGCTTTCCATGGGAAATCAAAGGAAGTAAAACCGCAAGTCCGAACCACCGGTTTAGAACATATTCCACCCATTTAAAGATGTTATGACACCAGAGAAATATTATATATCACGATACTTATCTAAGGTCACCAATCGAGGTTAATTCCTGTTAACAACGATACAGATCTGATCGACAGACAGATAAAAAGAGGAATATTAAGCCACAAGAGACACAAGAAAACAGATTAAGGATTGAAACTTAGAGAGGAGGAAATGTAGCTATTTAAGTAGACATTAAGGAAACCGGATTTGAACAGTATATTATAATTTTACTGGATTAGACTAACATGCGATTTTCCTACGAACTAACAGCACACACTAAGATATGGAAAAACTTATTCACCGAGCTTCACCAAAGTGCTCAAGGTCAATAACTACACGGACATAGTCACCAGATATGAGTCAGAACCCTAAATAACAGGCCTACGTCGTATGCATAGGAATTAAGAAAAAAGAGAACCACTGGCCAGGTCGCGCTCAGAACCAATATAATATTCCGTCTCGAAGAATCAACTCACAAAAATATATCGTAATTTCTGAGGAAAGAAGAAGAAGAGTTTGAACAATTTAGTTCATACATGAAATTTGGAGTGTCAGTAGCGCTTAGGTCAATCCAAATAACGACTGAATCACAGTATAAAACTATAGTCTTAATAAAAAACTACACGCTGTACATAGAAGAACCACTCAAAGAACCAATACTAAAGGATAACAATACTCTAGAAGTACGTAAACCAAAATCTTAGAAAGCACGAGAGACATATAGGCGTCATGATGAGAAAAACATATGGGCACAACATACCATCCCATTGCGCCAACATCTAAAATTGGACGATACCGACAAGACACAAGTTGGAGATCCACCACTAGGACACATAGCGTGACTCTCACAAATAAGTTACATACAAATTTGCAGGACATGCATGATATCAGTTAAGACACTGAACAAATTTATGTAAGAAAAAACGAAGGATGCATATACACGAAAGCACCTTGATGGGCAGTGCACTTTAGAAAGAGCTACGGAATTAGCCTTATAAAAAAATAGCTATATTCTATGAAAGTCCGGTCAAAAGATTCCAACGCATAGAAATAATGAATTAAACGAATAAAGAAACACCAACGCCACAAGACACACAGACAGGCCGGAAATTCAAAAAGACGGCATGAACCCCACACCTGGACAAGCGCCCACACGTCAACTACCACTGCCGAGATGGGGGAAGGGTGATATATATATATATATTTATATATATATATATATATATATATATATATATATATATATATTATATCCCTGTCTTCTTTTATTGTAGAGGTAACTGTTTATCTATAATATATATATATGAATAGAGGTGTTCTTCAGGCTTTTATTCTATCAGCATTGAATTTCTAATGTTCGAATCTGCTTGGCTTCTTTGATGCTGCATTTATTAGCCCCATTTTATAATGTTTTTAAAAAAGGTGTAAACATTGTACACATTCCCATACAGTATGTATAATATTAGTTTTGTGTACTGACAATCTAAAACGGTATCACTATCACGAACCTTATAACATGTCTTCAAGTGCGTTAGAGCTTATTTTAAAATCCGGTGAGATATTGTCAATGGTTACGGAATGCATACAACAGCTGATATAGAAGAGTTATGAACTTACATACTTCGACGTATAATTTATTCACAATGAATATATTAATATAATGATTATACCTATTACTGGATATCAATACATATAAAAAATTACGAGTTTGTTATTATGGTAGGGAAAGTTATTTTTAATTTATATATGCTGGGTAGTGCTCGTTGATATAATTTAAGTATATGTTTGAACTTTTTAGTAAAAAATAATTACATTATCTATTTTATAATAGACGAACTTTTTTCATAACTGATACATAGAGGAGACAAAACATGATGTGAAATTTATAAAATAAATTATATTATAAAAATACAAAATTCTAATATAAATATATTATATATATAATTATATATATATATATATAATATATAATATAAATATATATATAAATTAATTATATATATTAATATATATATATTAATATATATATATAATATATATATATTATATTATTATATATTATTAATATATAATATTAAATAAATAAAATGTTTGTGTAAAATAGGTAAGTATAGTATCAGTATAATACACATGTCCGTAAAATGCATTCAATACCATAGTAAAACCTAGAGGCAAATATCATTATGTATATGAGAAATATAGCTTCTTTCAGGTGCTTAATTGCTTCATAATTAATTTAATCACATATTTATTTAAAAATTATTGATAAATATAACATTTATAGTATATGATTATAAATTCCGTATGTTTTATTATAACCCTAATCCTGGTAATCCGTTAAAGATAATAACCTATATTAAAAAAGTAGGAGGGTAATGGGACAACTTCTGATTATACATTAGTCTACCAATCCTATGTAGTATGCAATAGCTTTATAGCATATAAAAATACTTTTTTTAACAACACCTTTAAAGTATTAAGACCACTATATTAAAGGCATATCACACATAAAGATTAGGATTACGGCCTTTAGGTTAGTCACATTCGATCTTAATATTTTTATTTACTCTATCCCTTACAGGAATTAAAACTTTATATAAGGTTAATTAATATATAAATAAAAATATGTAATTTCTACAAAACAAAAATGTATACTATTTCGAAAAACTAAAATATGTTTTATCATAGAAACATTTACCCAGTGAACTGGTCATTTAATTCTATATTATAATATTAATAATTAAAAATGTCAATAAGTAAGTAATAATTAAAGAACGACTCATATATATATAGTGAAACGGTATATTTTGAAAATTAAAATGATGATAAATATACGAAATTTTAAACTGCAATTTCAATTAATAAAGAAAATATATTTATTCGCAGATTCCATAGCGTAGTATAATTATTAAACGCGGATCGCGGTTCATTAGCGATCGTTATCGCACCGTGGATAGGCGCTTTGCTGGCGCTACTTACGCGTTGGGCTTCAACGTGATCATATTACTTTAATAATCTAAGTGAATTTATTAATTATTATCTATATATACTAATAGTGTAAAAATTCAGTACTATTAGCTCTGTGTCTGGTAAATATTAGTAGATATACAGCACACTAATAGATCCATATTTTGAATATTTTATATGAATTAGATATAGAAATACCCATTATCTAGATTAACTAGCTCTTAGATCTTGTTTCCATGATGCTCATATAAGGATCAGTCAGACTTTGAGTAGCAATTCTGCACTAGATCCTAACAATATTTCGAAATTTTAAAACCTATCAGCTAAATGAATATTTTTATTATCATTCTAACTATCATCTATTTCTGATCTATGTATAAGTATTAATTATAATAAATATAGTTAGTATTAATATGAATACAGTAAATTAAGATAACTTAATACATCATTCTAATATACTTATATAATAATATTAGGGTATATAGTAAAACATATAACTGATGTCTTAAAAGTTAGATTATGTATTTTTTACATTGTAGTATTTACGGTATGCATTTCTGCATGTATTTATCTGAATAAATTTACATCAAGTCATTCATTATAACCTAACTTCAGCTTAAATATGCTTTCATATATATATAATAATTATTAATATTTAATATTAATTTAATATATATATATATATATATATATTATATTATAATATAATTATATATTTAAATTATAATATATATATTATAATATAATATATATATTATATATATATATATTAATATTATTATACAATAATATTTAATAATATTATTATATATATTTATATATAAATAATATAATTAAATATATATTATTATATATATATATATTATAATATAATATATATTATAATATATATATATAATATTATAATATTAATATATTATATATATATTTAAATAATAATATATATAATATATATTAATTAATATATAATATAATATTAATATAATATATTAATATATAATTTATATAATATATTATTTATTATATATGATTAAAATTATAATATATAATAATAATATATATTTAAAATTATTTAAATTATATATCTTATATATATATATATATAATATTAATATATAATATATATATATATATTATATATATATAGTTATATATATATAAATTATAGATTAATAATATATAATATATATATATGTAAGGCTTAGGACGAGATGGATAATTACTGAAAAAGAAAATGGAGCAGATAGTTTAAATATAATCTAATTAAAAATTTAAATTTTATTGTACTTCTAAAACATGATATGGTAAAAACTGATGATTGTTAGACATCGCTGTTGACATATATATGTTTATCGTAATAATTACATAAAAAATAAGGAGTCCTCTTTTGTAGAGTATATGTTTACGGTGAAAACAATTGAATATGTTTGTTAAACACTTTACTGATAAAGTAGTACATGTAATTAATGTACAAATTGGTATTGTCCTACGGGCGTGGACGCTTGTGTGTGATGTATATAATTGATGTGAAATATAGTGTGTGTGAATTGAATAAATATAAAAGATAATAATAAAAAAATAAATTCTACATAGGTCAATTAAAATATTAATAACAGTATCATAAATTAAAATTAAATATTACCACAATAAAATCAAATCAGATAATGTTGAATAAGCTATTCTTAATCCTATCTCTGAATTTAATAGATCGTGAACTAGAAAATAGTTCGATGATATTTAATTTTGTATAAACACATATTAAAACTCATTATCCTGGTAGTTTTATTTTTATTATTACAATTAAAAGACTTTAGATAGTTACTTTTAAAATTAAAAAAGAATAAACTAATCAATATAATAATAATAAATATAATATAAATAATTAATAATATTAAAATAAATTAATAATAATTAATAAATATATAAATATTATCATAAAATATAAATAATATTAATATGATATAATAATAAATATATAAATAATTAAAAAAAAATAAGGTTAAAAATATTAATTTTAAAAAAATTAATTTTAAAATAAATATAATATAATTAAATATAAGATTAATAAATTACCTTCAATGATCAAACAAATACTTTATTAATCTAAAATAAATAAATAATAAATAAAAAATTAAAAAATAAAATAATAATATAAATATTATCTATAAATGATAATAAAAAATTAAATAAAGAAAAATAAATAAATAATATAATATAATTAAACAATATGAAAATTAAATTAAATAAACTTTGAAAGAATAATATTTAGATTTAAATAGTAAATGTAAATAAATATAAATATAAAGGATAAATAATAGTTTAGATTAAAAAACAAACTGTTTTAATAAATAGTTGTAAAACATTATATAATATTAAAAAAAATTTATGATGTAAAGAACTGTAAGTAGCCATTATAAGGCTACTAAAAATAAACCAAAACAAAAGCCTATTCGTCAACACAATCACTAGCCTTTGCTACTCTTTTTTACGCTTTTAGGGGCATTCTTATCTTATTAAAATGGTAGTATTAATAGACTAATAAATGACTAATTAGAGAGTATTATAAAGTACAATGTATATGTATTTAATAAATAATTGGGCTTCAATCGATAATAAATAATAATGATTCAGATAACAAAAAATAAATAAAAATTGTTCATGATATAACTAATATTAATAAAAAGATATATAAAAAATATATAATTATTTTTTTAATAAACAATCGAATAAATAAATATAATTAACATAAAATGTTTTCTAACAAAAATAAATACATAAAATTTAATTATAAATTAACTAAAGTTTAAATTATTACTGAAGACTGAGCTAGAAAATTAATATATTATATTTGTTCGAATAAAAAAGAGAATAAAATCGTTTGAATACTACAAATCTTTCCTATTTAATTTTTTAACAACCATATAAGTTATTATAAATATACTTGACTTATATACTTATATACAACTTACGTCAAATATGACGTAAATAAAATTAATCAAAATAAAACATAGTGCAGTACTTAAAACACAATGATTATTACATATATATTAGATATAAGTGCAATAACATTAAACAATCGGAGTAACTGTTTATACAATCTAGTACATTAGTATAATTTAGATGCAACACAATTATAATAATAACTCAAATAATTAATTTGTGATTGTGTCTATTAAAGTGTTACGTAAATAGTGAATGTAATTGTTTTATGGTAACGTTAAACGTACTCCAGTTTAATAAAGTGTTACGTAACTTGAATATATAAATTTTTAAAACCCAAAAATCCAACGCAAAAAGTTCAATAAAAATTCATCCAGCTTTTTTTTAAATTTATTTAAAAGACCTTTGTTTTTCTCAACCCTGAAGGAAAAGTCGCAAGAATACTTATGAACATATTAAATATGGGTCCTTAGAACATAATTTAAGTAAGCATTGGAAATACTATGTATTTTTGTGCTCATAACAAAATTAAAAATTATCATGAATGACAATAAATATAATTCGTGCCAAGTAGTATGTTTATTTAAACTATTGCATCAAATCATAGGATCACTACCTGTGCATAGTAATAAAAAACTAAAATCAGTTTAAATGCTACATACAAATACACATTACATTATTTAGATTACAATATATATTTTCATGAAATTTTATAATCTGAAAATTTTAGTAAAAACAAAAATTTTTAATAACAAAATAAATAAAATTTTATAATAAAAAGTATTATTGCAATCACATCAAATAGCTATAAATATTCAAAGTCTTTCACTACTATTCTCCGTATTCTTCTTCCCTTCTCCTTCCTAACATATTTTTTTCATTGATTTAAAATGTTATATTTATAAATTTTTCTAATAGAATTGTCACTTTTATTTAATTTATAAAATATTCTTTTTTTTTATTATTATTGTTAATAAACTTATCCCCTTAATTAGATTTCTAATTTTTAATGATTTAATTAGCTCACATAGCTTATATCCTGGTTATTGGGAGTGTAATATAACGACCTCAGTAATATCAACTCATCATTGTGAATAGAGATCGCTTATAGGACTCTAATTGAACCCGAAACGACTCCTCAGTAATCATATAAAATAATAATCACGATCCTTCATTAACTTCCCAGATATCATTTTTTATTATTATTTAAGTAAATAAGGTGTTGTGTGTGTGTGTTAAACATAAAAGTCATGAAGTAAAAGGAACTGAAAGGTATTAAAATAAATTATAAATACGAATTAAAAAATAATAATAAAAAAATAATAAATAATAAATATCTAAAACCAATAACAATAGTAATGAGAAATTAATAATAATAATATAATAATAAATAAATATAAATAATAAATAATACATAATAAATAAATATAATAATAATAATAAAAATAATTATATAAATTATATATATAAAATAATAATAATAAATAATATATAATTTATAAAAAATTAATAAATAACTTAATAATATAATAATAAATAAATAATAATAATAATAATATAATAATAATAAAATAAATTAAAATTAATATAATAATAATATAAATATATAATAATATAATATAAATAATACAAATCACAAAATATTTAAAAACTTTCAATAATATTTAGTTAACAGTGTGTGTTTTAATGAACACAATATATATATATGTGTGTGTAGTGTGTGTGTGTGTGTGTGTGTGTAGTGTGTGATTAGTGTGGTGTGGTGTGCGTGTTCAAACTAATACTAGATCAGGATGCTTAAAATGAACTGTAGGTATAGCATAATAATAATAATAATAATACACATTAATCAATAATAATAATCATAAATAAAATAATAATAACTACTATATAAATACATATATAATTCAATAATAATAAGATAAACACAAATCAAAAGAAAAATTCTTAGATTATTCAATAATTTTTAGTTAACATTGAGTATAAAATAATATAATATAGATATAATAATTATATTAAAAAAACATAAATATATTATAAAATAAAATAAATTATAAAATGTTTCATTAAAATAGTCTATTAAATATTAAAAGTGAATTTCTTCCGCCTGCAAGTTAAATAATAATAATAATAAGTAGTAAAAAGCAGTAAAACAAGAACTAAAACTCAAATCTATGCTAAAATAAAATTACCGCAATACTAAATAATATAAAATAATAACAGGCCTTCCTTTGTTGCTAAGCAACATCGCTATTGATTTACTGTTTTATTGCTTTTAAAACGCTCTGATAAAAAGTATATATGTGTTTTATTAATAAGAATTTCGCTACAATTTTAGTAAAATAAAACGTTTATATAACAAGACACTCTGGGTTTTTCTTCTTACGTTACAATTTTTTAAAAATTTACAAATAAAACAAATATTAAAACAAAAATAAAAAATATAAAAGAAAACAATGTTTAAAATCTCGATGTGATTTAAAAGCAGTAAACAGCAGTTTAAGCAAGTAGAAGCAAAGTAAAACAAATTATGCCTTACTACTATAATCACTCATTTGTATGGTATGACAAATTTGACGCTATTGATTTACTAATTTACTCGCTTAAGAGCACTTTGGTATATGCTTTTTAACTCAAACATTTCGAACATCTAGTAAAAGAGATTATAGCGTCACGTAAAAACAAAGAGCT
>JABUQX010068728.1:0-5000 GCA_015478945.1 Trachelipus rathkii | reverse complement strand
GTTTGGAAAAGTATGAGTAGGTTACGTTTTGTATGCAATGTATTAACTTTACTGGGTTTAAGTGTGGATTTGTTAGATGTTAATGTTTTATTTGGTGGTAAGTTTGTGTTAAGTTTGTCGTGTACATTTCTTTTCTTAGTTCAAATGATGCTTATGTTAGCTTTATAATGTGAAAACTTTGTTATTTAGCATATATTCGGTGGTTAGTATTAAAGAACTCATTTTTGTGCTATGCTTTATAAGAAATGATACTCAAAATGCGACGTATATCAATATGTTAATTTAAAATTCATTGATTGTTGAGATATGCTTGAAAAGTGTGAATAGGTTACGTTTTGTACGCTGTGCTAGGTAACTTACTGTTTTTAAGTAGGGAACTTTGTTATGTTAGTGTTTATTCGTTGCGTAAGGTGTGTTAGTTTTGTCATTGCTACATTATATTTAGTTCTGGTCATGCTATGTTTAGCTTTATTAATGGTGAAAACAATGTTACGCTAGCATATATTGTTGGTTAGTATAAAAAGAACTTATTTTTGTACTAATGTTTATCCGAAATGATACTCGATATGTGACTGAATCATTAGCATAGATCAAAAGGTATGGACGGGTGATAGGGAAGGGGCGGGAGGGGCGGGAGGGGACGGGTGTTTGATTACTGATTTTACTGAATTATGCTTTAAAATTGGTAAACTATTACATTTTTATATGATATTTTTATTCAAAGAACTTATTTTTTTTTTATGTTTGGATAAAACTTTGGTTTTTTTATATGTTATGTTTGGATAAACTTTGTTTATGTTTGCAATTATTTTGAATGGGGATATGATATTACGGTAAGTTATAATAATTTTTGTTAAATATTACTATAATAATGTAGAAAATTTGCTTACGTTAGCATATATTCGTTGGTATGTATGATAATCGGACAAGATTTATGATAGATTTTTTGCTAAATGATTAACTAAAATTCGTGTCGTGTACGATTAAAACGTAATACATATGTTAGAGATATTGCTTGAAAAAAGTATGAAAAGGTTATGTTATTTGCAGGGCAATGTCTAGTTTAATTTACTGTCGTTAAAGTGTAGGAACTTTGTTAAATGTTAATCAGTTTATTCATGTGTAAGTCGTGTGTTAGGTTTGTCTTTGTAATTATTTTCTTTAGTTGCATGTTAACGGTCTAGTCGTAAGTTTAATGATAGTGAAGATTTAGACTTTTATACATTAGAGTATAATTATCGTTGATCGTATGATAATTAACCAATGTTGTGATTATTTTAGTTGATGTAATATTACCATGTTAATATAATTAACATTGTTATGTTAGAGATATGCAAGACAAAGTGTAAGTAGGTTACGTCTTTGTAGGCTATGTTAGTTACTATTACTGTTGTTAAGTGTGAACTTTTTTTTATGTTAGTTTATTCGTGTGTAAGTTTGTGTTAGGTTTGTCTTTGTACATTATTTTCCTTAGTTCATGTTACGCTATGTTAGTTATATTGATGTGGAAACTTTATTACATTAGAGTATATTCGTTGATCAGTATGATAATTAACCAAGTTGTGATAAATTTTAGTTAAATCTTCCATGTTAATAAAGAATTAACATTGTTTGTTAGATGATTGCATGACCAAGTGTGAATAGGTTTTTACGTCTTTGAATGCTATGATTAGTTTACTTTACTGTTGTTAAGTGTGGAACTTTGTTAACGTTACGTTATTCTGTTTAAGACGTGTCAGGTTTGTCGTTGTGTATTATTTCATAGTTCAGATGATGGCTAAGTAGGCTTTATTAATTGAAAACTTTCGTTAGTTAGCATTTTTCGTTGATCAGTGTATAAAAAATTTTTTTTTTTATGTTATGTTTATCCAAAATGATACTCGAAATGTGACTTGAATCAATAGATCAATAGATCATGGATGATGTGGGCAGTGTGGTATAGCCGGTTTGATTTACTATTTACAGGTTTAGGGTATGTTAAAGGGTATGTAAAACATATCAATTTTAGTAAAAAATTGAACTTGAATCAATAGATCATAAGATCAAATAGATCAATCGATCAATAGATCACGACTGGACAGGAGGGTGGTTGGATGGTGATTTGAATTTAACTGATTTACTGATTTACTGATTTAGGGTATGCAAAAACGTAAATTTTGTATGATAATAAACAAATCATAAGAAATTTTATTTATTTATTTATTTATTTTATTTATTTTTTATTTTATTTTTTCTGATGGTTCTGAACCATTATTTTCGAAATCTACAGACCAATAACATATATAAAGACGCAGAAAAACATGTTAAACATTACCAAACTATTTAATAATCGGCAACGCACGGAGCTAGCACCGGTGTTGGGTCAACTCTACTCCTCTGAGTCAGACTCCTTTTTATTCTTTCTTCTTTTCCTTCCTTCATCCTTTTCATTCCTCCTTCGACTCTGTGCTTTCTTTATTGTTTTTTTTTCAGTCTACCCCTGTGCCATATACGGACTTTTAACCCTCATATTCGAGCTCTACGTCTCGATAACACTATATAAGAACACCTCAGATATTGTTGTTATAACGATGTTATTCACGTCAGCACCGCACGGCCTCCAGCACCGGAGCGCCGGAGCCAACTCCTCAGAATCCAATACCAACTCTTTCTAGAAATTTCAGTCTTCTACGAACATTTCGATTTTTTAAGAGGGGTGGGGTCCCCCTCTTGGGGCCACGGGGACGTAACCTCGTCTACGACGAGTTACGTCACTCATCTAACACCCCTCAAATTTTAGTCCAATAACGATAACTCTAAATTCTATAGATATTATCGGAATCCCCTCCCCCCCCCCACCCCCACCCACCCTCCCCAGAGGCTGAGCCAGAGCTGGAGCCTAAAAGTCATTCATAATAATAATAATAATAATAATAAAAAATATGAATAAAAAACTTCAGAGGCTGACCCAGATTCGTTCGCTCAGAGGCAGAAGAGGAGAGGCAGGCTTGCGTTCGAAGTCGGAACCGGAAGCGCGGAGTCGGAGTCAGAGTCGGAGCCGGATTAGGAGTCGGAGTGCGTAAAAAAAAACGATTCTTACAGGAATCGTAAGACTCAAAAATTGAATTCCCTTCGGGAATCGATTCTTTCCAATAATAATAATAATAATAATAATATAATAATAATCAATAATAATAATAAAATAATAATAATAATAATAATAATAAATGTGTGTGTGGCACGCACGCGCGCGCGCTCACGCGCTTCGCTCTGACCACCTGGGCGATTGGATGCCGTTAGGCCTTAACTCAGCTCCGGAAATGGAACGCCAAAAGGGCGTAAAGCGACATATTTCACTTCGCTCTCGGGGTGAAGGTAACCCCCTATAATACATCCTAGCGACTTGAAATTTTGCATGCAATCAGTTTAACTCTACATAGATTATATTCAAGTTTGAAAGCATATCTCGTATACTTTTTGAGAAATCGCTGCGATCGGTCAAACTGGTACATTAGATGGAACCGCTGCGGAACCGCTGAAGGACACGCAGAAGGGTTTTAAAAAAAAACTCAGAAGTGACCCCTTCGGGTACTTCTTCGAGTAATAATAACTAATAATAATAATAATATAATAATAATAATAATAATATAATAATATTAATAATAATAATAATATAATAAATAATAATGAATAATAATATATAATAATAATAATATATTAATAATTATAGACAGACAGGCACAGACATTCGGTCTGTGTCTGACAGACAGACCTCGGTCTGTCTGGCCTCCAAGTGATTGATCTTGCCCATAAGCCTAATCTCCATGCGCTTGTACCCGAACAAGGCGCTTAAGCGACATATTTTGTCGTTCGCTCTCGGGGGTAGGTCCCCTATATACATCCTAGCGAACTTGAAATTTCGCGTTTATCGAGCTTAAACATATACCATCGATTATATCGCAAGTTTGAAAGCGATACGTCCTTTTCCTTCTGCTGGGAAAGGTGAGGTTGTCATCGTAAGAATACCTACATATATATATATATATATATAATTTAATATATATTAATTTATATTATATATACTATATATATTATACTATATAATATATATATATATATATATATATATAGTATATATATTATTATATAATATATATATTATTTATATTTATATATATTTATATTATATATTATATTTATTATATTATACTATATATATATATATAATATATATATATATTATATATAATCACTATATAATATATATATATATATATATATATATATCTAATATATATATCTTATATTATATATATATATATCACGTACCATGTCCCGCCTTGCTGCAGGTTGGTATTGTAGTTTGAAAGTTTGAGCTTATCAAACGCACCATTCACGAAAAGCAAGATTTGATACAAGGGGGGTGTTCAGCCCCTTGCTATCAGATGAAGAGAATTTAAAAATTTCTAGAAATTTCTTTTTCTCTTTAGAATTTCCCTTTTCTTTTTTAATTTTGCTTTTAATATATCTATATATATATATATATAATATATTATTATAATTAATATAATATAGTATATATATATATATATATATATATATATATATATAATAATATATATTATAGTATATATATATATATATATATATATATATATATATATATATGGATGAATAAATATTATATCGCATTTGTCTGAATAGTTTCCCTGGCTATCTGACTACTTGTCATGGTTATATAGGTGTTTTCGCTTTTGCATTTGTGTGCTTACGAAACGTAGAAATGCTCGAGTTTGCATTCGTTTTTTTACTTTGCTCAAAATCGTAGAGATTGCTTACCAAACTTAATAATTCCTTATTCTATAAGTTCTGCTATCCTCAGTGTGCTGATTTAGCCACGTTACGAAAATGTGTAAACCACAAAAAGACGGTGGTGGTAGGCCCGTTTGAATGATGAATATTTCATTCAATAAAATCAGTTTTTAATCTAGATTTCTTCCAAATCTAACTCCATATCTCTC
>JABUQX010068727.1:37500-41779 GCA_015478945.1 Trachelipus rathkii | reverse complement strand
TCATTTTCATTTATTTTCTATTTTTAAATTGCACAAAAGGATCATAAAGTTTCTTTGCAAGCTTCGCGGGATCCCTTTTCAGACTTCGCGAGACCTTCTCCTTTACCGCACTCCGCTATAGTCTGGCCTATCTTCTGGAGATTCATAATTCCAGGACATATCGCCAGTGAGACACTAATGGTTGGCTTATTAACATATTTGGTTGATTAGGAAGAGTTGTTTCAATTAATAATAATAATAATAATAATAATAATAAATAATAATATAATAATCAATCAATTTAATAATAATAATAATAAAATAATAATAATAATAATATAATAATAATAATAATAATAAATAATAATAATAATAATAATAAAAATCATAATTAATAATACAAGAATCAGCATCCAGCTTTGAAATCTATTAAAAAGTTTTGACTTATTTCCAATGTCCCGAATTATGTAAATAGTGATTAATATTCCCTTAAATTAATCTTTGAAAAATAATTTACAGAAGAAGAAGATATATTTACATAGATTTCGATTTGTCTCGTCTTTAAACTTGAGGACATCTTCACGAGGATTGTTTTCTTTGTAAGCGAATGAGTTCTTTTAAATTAATATAATAATAATTAAATCAAATGATTATTGCAGTCTGAACTGATAATACATAATTTATGTAATGTCTCAGTCTCCGATGTATTACAGATGTACGAACGCCTCCCGCCATACATTTCTAAACATTCACCACAATATCTATACGGGTCGTGATGACGTCCAGAAACTTACAAACTTGCGGGAGCAGGCCTTCTACATCACAAAACATGCAGAACAGACATAACACTAAAATTTAATGCTATTAAACTTCAAATCCACAGTCAGAATACATCATCGATTCTTGAAAAAACTTAATATTATAAGCCGATTTCCCGTCTTTGGCAATTCCCATTCTTCACGGAAATTCTATACGAGAACAAAAATGTAGCAGAAACGTTCTCAAAAAAAATCGTTCGTTTCTGTTCAAATTTTCTAAGAAAATCCTTGAGAATATTCTCCACACAAAACACCGTAAGAATTTTTTCCGACAACAATATCCGCTAAGATTGCTTATTTCCCTATCTTACCGGAAAATTACTTTTCTAAGAAAAAATGTAAACAAAGCGAAATGATGGCGGAATCTGATTCACATTTTCTTTCTTTTATTTTTTTTTTTTTTTTTTTTTACAATGGCAAGGATGATACAATTATTTAGAATTTAGGAGTAATACGAGATTTGTGGTCAAATATTTGCCGATAGAATATACTACTATCACAATTTCAATTATCCTTAAAATATTCATAAAAAAAAACTGAGCGACAATGATAATAAGTTATTCCTACGTCACGATACCGACACCCGATTGAAGATCGATTTTTATCCTTATTTGATGAGATGCTTGAAAGCCACATTTTTGATGAAAACTAAAATTAAATATAATGATTACACACAACTATTAAAATTGTTTTTTTTTTGCTATAATATATATACTATACTACATCATATATATAATATATATATACTAATCATAATATAATAATATACTATAAATATATATATTATATAACTATTATAATATATCATATATAAAATATATATATATATAACATATACTAATATACTATATACTATATATATCATTTATATAATATATATATATACGATACTATATAATAATATATATATTATATATATATCATATTATATATATAATATATAATTATATATACTATATATATACTCTATATATATATAATGCGTAAAAGTTACTTAACACTCACACGGAACGGGGAGGTCGGATCGAAAAAAAAATTTTTATATTACATAAATATATGTTTTAGGGGTGAAATGAAATTTTTTTACACTGCACCTGCAGTCCCTGACACGACCTATATCGCGATGAATACTCTCAACCTAATTCTCCACACCCCTATAGCAGCTGTGTAAAAAGAAAAAAAACAAAGAAAAAAAAAATCAGTCTGTACTGGCCCAATATGAACCATTTTCTATTTACTCGCGTACAATTGTATCGCTACTCGTGTTTTAATATGTGTGGTTTTATGAAGCGATGTTCTCGTTACCGCGTTCCGCCTTTCTGTGGAAGCGTTAGATGTATTAGCGTTTATGTCGGCATATATAATATACTATAGTTTTTGAGTATAATATAATATAAGAGAACATCATGCCTTACTATCCGGATTTTGATCTCATTAATGTTTACTCAAATACCTCTCTACCTATAACATATATGAGACCATCTACCTATACTATATATCATTATTATATATATATATATTATATATAATATGATTTAGAATACTCCGTATCCATATTATCACACTATTGTAAGCAACTATAAGTATAGTAATTTAAGAATGTCTTTATATTTCATTACTGTCTGGTCATTATATACTGTATGATATCTATTAATAAATTTATTCTAATGTCGGATGTTAAGTATCTGTATATATGATATGTGGATTAACTCCTTCTATTGTTATTATGAATATTATCACATTTCAGAATCATTTGTCAGTGAAAAAGATAAAATAATAATTGAATACTATATAGATCAATTTTAATTCACAATAATTATTATTTTTAATAAGTCCATGAGAGAACTATCTCGACACGATAAGTTTAGGCAATAATCGGATAACTTCAGCATATAGTAAGGCTCACCTCACTCTCACTCCGTGATATGCAATAAAATACTTTTCATACTGTACAACAAATGCCTATTCATTGAAAATAATAGCACATACTTCTTACATACCAAATTCTTGCGGCGTAGGCAGTTGGCACTTTTATTGTAGTTGGGCAAAGGATGCTAGTCAAACCAGTGCAGCGATACTTATCATCTCTATGACTGGTATTTTGTTCTATAGTTCTCATCGGACTAATAGAATAAAGTCGAATATGATTTAGCTCATGGGAACAGGTACTTTAAGTGCTTTATAGCCTAAACTCAGATTTATATACAAATAAACAAATTGTATTATAGCTATTAGTTTTATATACTACAATAAGTTATCATATATCTATTTGTGGAATTCTAAAATAATGATTCAGAAAGTTAGATCACATAAGTATGAATTCACACTACATCACGCAACTATTTTTTATAATAAGCGTAAATTTATGTCAACTATTCTCTCTTAAGAATGACTTACCTAGAAATTATCTAGTAACTATTATATCTAGCACCACTCGTTACTTCATCCGTCGCTGGACAATGCTTATCGAACATATCTGAGAGTATCCAGCAGTATGCGGCGAAATAGCATGATCTGAAGTAGCTCCTGAATAAAAGCCGAGCACGAGAACTTAGATGACTCAAGCCATTAAATATGAAACCGACAACACCACTAGTACATCACAAAACTATACCAAAAATAGGATGCTGTAGCTCATTTCGTTGGCATCCTTTGCATATAATACGTTATAGATTACGAGATTAACCTCCTTAACTCTGGGCATCGATCCTACTCAGATTGGATGTATCTTTTCAGGTTTTTTTCTACTAATAAACAGCAGCTGCAGCGATGGTTTTGCGCCACGAGTTGCGCCTATCGGCGCCTCTAATGCTGGCCGTGAGTGACGTGCAGCGCCTCACTCAATTTGTAGGCAGAGCTTATTGCGCGAACCATAGGACGGCCCTAAGATGCGCATATTTTTAACCAAAGGTTTACTCTCTTCACTAGCATATTAGTGTGCCGCAGCAACTTCTTTGCAAGCCTGTTATAGCCGCGCCTATGAACAGGAAACAAAGCCATTTTCTTAATCTCCTCCACCAGTAAAAAATATAAAACCACATAGCACACTATAAAGATATAAGGCGTGGCAAAAACTTGTTCATACTAAATAAATACTCTCTATGCTAGTTATAAAATTTTTTTTCCACAAGATTCTTCAGCCTGATTGGTTCTCCATTTTCTACAAGGTTTCTTCATTTTCTCATACAATAGTTATTATACGTTCCCATTACTATCACAATATACTTATATATATATTTACGAACGGATTGACTACTCCTACCTTAGTCCTTAAATCTATTTAAACTACTCGTAATTTTATAAGCCTAGATTAACTCAAAAAATTGGGTGAGTATGATACTATACTAGTAATATAAGTATATAACAACACAGAGAAAATTACGCACCTAATAGTTCTAAAGGCTTGTGAATTCAACGTAAAACATACTATTTATATCTATATTTATATATTATATTAATAATATATCATAATATAATCATAT
>JABUQX010068727.1:25000-27500 GCA_015478945.1 Trachelipus rathkii | reverse complement strand
ATTTCCAAGGTTTTTAAGGCTCAACCACAACACCATATGAACGTAGTGACAAGGAACTTCGTGTGCGACGAAGTTACCTCCTTATAAGAAAGGTGTATATCACGTTTCATCCTTCTACGCCAATTTCCAAGGTATTGGGGCACAGCCTTATCCCTCAATGGGCATAGCGTCACGTTACCTCGGCTGCGTCGAGGTTACCTTATAACAAGAAAGCATACAAAATTTCATCTTTCTACGTGAATATCCAAGGTTTTGGGGCACAGCCCTAACACCATATGGGCGTAGTGTCACTTTATCTCGGCTGTACCGAGGATACCTTATAAGAAGGGTGTTTTTTTTCCTTTTATTTTTACAGGTTGTCCCACCACTCACGGGCGAAGCCCTATTCAAGGACAGGGGGTGTTGCCGCCTCAGAAGTTCACACTTAACACAAATTACGCAGATGAGCGCAGACGCAGGCTTTGAAGCGAGGGAGATTAAATTCAGCAGGAAACACAGAAGATGGAAGAGAATTCCACAGAACAGAGGTGGCAGAAAAGAAGGAAGCACCGCAGCGAACTAGCCTGGAGTTACCAATATCCACACAAAACAAATGCGCAGACACAGCACCCCTAGTGTTAAGAGGGTGTCGTAAAGGTGGTGGTACGCGAGTGACAAGTTCCCTCGAGCACCTGCAGCTGCGGTACCTATAGAAAAGAGATAAAGCACCAATCGCGCCGCAAAGATAGAGGGTCAAGAGAAGTGGAAAGTACGGAACAGTTTATAAATCTTTTGGCCTTTGACTCTTCCAAAAGCCGGGTGAGACAGAGCCCCCAGATATGAGAGCAGAACTCCCATACAAGGGCAGATGAGGCCCTTGTATAGCTGGAGTAACTGAGAAGAGGAAAAAAGTATCACAGTCTAAACAGAATTCCCAGTTTCTTTGAGGCAGTCCTAGCAACCGTTGTGATGTGAGGTTTCCAAGACCTTTTTTTGTTTATGTTAAGGCCAAGGATGTTTATATTGTCAACAGGAGGACGACGAGAGAAACCGTCGAAAGAGATAGGAAAGTTAGAAGTGTTTAGAGAGGGAGATTTGTAAAAGTTGAGTTTTTAAAGAATTAAAATTTCCCAAGGTTGAGACGACCCCACCGGAAATTCTATCCAGATCAGCGAGATAGAACGGAAAGAATTAAGACGAGAGGCAATTTCTAGAAGTAAAGAGGAGCAGAATTTGAAATGAGTTGAAGAATGAAGGGTCTATTCAATGGGTGGATAGAGTTAGATGTGCAACGTAGAAGATCATTAATGAAAAGTAGATAAAGAGTTGGAGATAAGACAGAAACCCTGAGGAACACACTATTAACAGAAAAGAAGAAGAAGGTCGCCCAGTCAACGACAGCGATATTGAGACGATTTTGGAGAAAAACTAGACATCAGTAAGCAAGAGAAGGAGGAACCCAAAGAGGGAGCTGTGGAGACAGTGACGCGTGCCATCCCGGTCAAATGCTTTGGATATATCAAGCGCCACCACGCAAGTCCCCGTAGTTCTAAGGGCGGAAAAACCATAAATCAGTAAGATAGAAATGTATATCGCCAGTAGAACTCGAGCGCCGAACGCCGTACTGGCGATTGAAAAGAAGTGAATGAGATTCCACGGTGATTTAAGAAATGAGAGTTGAGAAGGGTTTCAAAGATCTTTAGATAGAATAAAAGGTGAGAGCTATAGGGCGATAGTTAGCAAAGGATCAGAACGACTTCCTTTTTTCGGATCGGTTGGACGTGTGCGCGCTTCCAACAACTGAGGGAAAGTGTTAGTTTTGAGACATAAAATATAGTTGGGCGAGGGGCGGGGTCAGCACGGAAGCACATTCCCCCTCAAAAATTTGGGGGAGAACGCCATCGCGGGCCACCCGCCTTCCTACGTTGCAGATTTCAGGAATCCATGCAACCCCGTCAAATGTATCACAGGCAAAAGGCATAGACACCTTGAGAGGAGAAGGAGGAGGAGGAAAAGCAAAATCATCCAGGGTTGAGTTAGAGGAAATTAGGAGGCCAAAGAGTTGGCCTTTTCATTTGGAGAATTAGCAACAGAAACCATCAGATCGAATAAGAGGAGGAAAGGCAGATTTACAGGAGTCGTTTTAGAGATGTTTTGCAAGAACAGGCCAGAAAGCAATTTTCAGTAGGAGAACCTGGATGTTAGCGCACTTTCGTTTGATGAAAGCCCCGCTTTGCTCGTCGAGAGTATCCCTGCACGATTTCTAGCTGAATGAAATTAGCAAGAGTGATAGGAGAACGAGAATTTTTTCCAATCCCGATACGCACTGTCTCTAGCCTGAATGCCCAGAGAACAAGCACGATCGAACTATGGATTCTGAGGAGAGAAAGATTTAGTCGGAAGAAGGAATGAACCTGCTATCCCAATCACGATTACAGCTCCCATCTTATTGGCAGAAACCGAGCGTTACCAAAAGTCAAAGCAGTCATTCAGTATAGTTAGCGTAGAAGGCGAGCAAGGC